>PVJO010008579.1:0-74807 GCA_004026905.1 Hystrix cristata | reverse complement strand
GTTCTCTCTTTTTAATACTATCTCTCTCTTTTTTTTTAAACAAAATATCTATTCTACCCCTTTGTCCTTATTTACACTTATGGTTTCTCATATCAGAGAAACAATTTGATGTGTACTAATAAGTATCTGATTTATTTCACTTAATAGTATGTTCTCCAGGAACATCCATTTACATACAAATGACTCTAGTTTATCCTTTTTTATGGCAGTGTAGTACTCCATTGTGTAGAAAACCACATCTTTTTTAGCCATTCATCAGTTGTTGGGCATTTAGGTTGTTTCCAAGACTTAGCTATTACAAATTGTGCTGCTATGCTTTTGATATTAACTGGAAAAGCTATAAGAACTAACTAGCTAACTTGTAAAACTACACTTAAAAATTGATGGTTTTGTTTCATTACATTGTGTAATGGTTGAACTGGAAAGGACTTCAGAAAATTTAGGAAAAGGTTTTGAACTTTATTTGCGAAATCTTGGGCTACGGATGAAATTCAGTAGTATAGCATTTGCCCAGCATGTGCAAGACCTCAGTTTCCATCCCTAGTACTACCTAAATAAATGAAAATAAAAAATTAAAACTAAATACAAAGGGAACATTGGCAAATAAATATGATTCTCAGAAGTATGAAACTCATGTCAACATGCACATATTTTAGAAAGATAAGTATGTAAATGAAATAATTTCAAATCTACTTTGGTTGAAGAGCATGAGATATGGGCCTTTATCTGTCCAAATTCTTGCTGTTCACTCCAATTTTAAGGAAACTACATGATTCCATTTGAAGATGAAAAGTTGGAAATCCAATAAATCAGTATTAGATATTGATAAAAAATATGCTTGGTTTTTTCTTTTGGAGAGCAGAAACTAAAAAGTTTAGTATTATTAGGACTGAGCTTACTAATATAATGAATAAGTTTGAAAAGATGTGACAGGAAGTAGCAAGATAAATTTATGATAGGTGAGAAAACATGAGATATCATTGATAGCCTATCAGGGTTTACAAAATGCTTCCTTGTATGTATTTTCGAGAAGTGACCAAAGTAAATAGTCATTCCAGCTTGTTTTACATTTGAAAAAATGGATCTGCAACATTAATATTTTAAGAGATTTCCATGTGTGATGTAAAAGTTGGGAGAAATAAAGGTTTTTCTGAAGTTACAGTGTTAGTGAAGAAATTCTTAAAGTAAAACTTTGTATAGAAAACTTATATTTAGGGATATTTTAGTTGTATGTTTCTTCATTATGTACCATGCAGAAATGTAGTGTCTTCAAACAATAATCTTTTACTTCTATGATTTTATAGGCTTATCGAATGCACTTCCTGCTTCACAGAAATGTGCCAAAGTGGTTAGAAGTTTCAACGTGGTCCCTCTTATATGTTTGTCTGGTTTGTTGTGTACTTTGGCTGGAATCTCAACTATCGCTATTATAACTGCCTTAGTTAATGTGTACCAATCCACATGTCTGATTAGGCTTCCTTAGGATGTGGTAGGCTAATGCAAAGAGGATTCCAAGTGGCACAAGTAGAGTTGTAGATGTGTTAAGGCTAAACCCTCAAAGTTAGAGCACTATTTCTGCTACATTTCTAGATTAAAAGTCAAGGATTAAATTTAATAAAGCAAACACTGCTTGGCATAGAGAGATAGGCAGGTCTCAATAAAATAATAGTGGATGACTTTAATAGTCCCCTCTCACCAGTAGATAGGTTATCTAGGAAGAAAAACATCAGGAAAGAAACATCAGCATTAAGTGATATCATACACCAAATGGACTTAATAAACATCTATGGAGTATTACATCCAACAGTGCAGAATACGTACTCTTCCAGGTGTTTATGGAACTTTCTCCAAAATAGAAATATTTGGCCAAACAAGTCTTAATCAATAAAAACTAAATTAATGTTTGCATCTTATCAGTTCATAATGGAATGAAAGTAGATATCAAAAACAAGGGAAGTTACAGAAACTATACAAATACATGGAGATACAACAGTTCATTTTTGAACAATCAGTGGGTCACTGAGGAAATCAAAGAGAAAATTTAAAAGTGTCTAGAATAAAACAAAAATAGAAACACAGCATACCAGATTCTGTGGCATACAGTTAAGGCAGTTCTTAGAAGAAAGATTATAGCTATGACTGCCTACTTCAAAAATCAGAAAGATCACAAATAACCTAATGATGCATCTCGAGGTCTTCCAAAGATGAGAACAAGCCAAGGCCAAACCCAAAAGAAGAAAGAAATAATAAATATTGGACTGTAAGTTAAAGAAATAGACCAATAAAGAACAATACAAAGAATCAGTGAAACAAAGAGTGGCTTCTTTGGAAATATAAAGAGGACCGATAAACTTTTAGCCATACCAACCAAAAGAAAGAGAGAACTGAATGTAATTCAATTACTGATGAAAATTGTCTATTATAACAGACACAACTGAAATCCAGAGTATTATTAGGGGTGATTTTGAGAATGAAAGTTCCAACTAATTGGAGAATCCAGAATAGATGGATAAATTTCTAAACACTAAAACCTGCTGAAATTGAACAAAGAATATCCAAAAAGAAAAACAAAACCCAAAACCAGATCAATATCAGGCAATGAGATTGAAGAAACAAGTAAAAGAAAAAAGTCTACCAAAGAAGAAAAGCCCAAGACCACATAGATTCATTATGCAATTTGTCCAGACCTTTAAAAATAGCTAACACCAATGTTCCTTAAATAATTTCATGGAATAAAAAGAGTGGCAATGCTTCCAAGCTCATTGTACAAGATTAATATCACCTCAATACCAAAACAAGAACAGATTTAAAAAATATAGATCAATACTCTTGATGAACATAGACTCAAATAAATACTTACTGAAATACTTATAAACTAAATAAAGTACTTAATAATCCTTAACACTTGCAAACCAAATTCAATTACACATTTAAAAGATCATACACCATGATTAAGTTGCTTTCCTTCCAGAGATGTAAGGATGGTTCAACATACAGATAGTAGTAAATTAAATTCAGGACATAAATAGAATCAAGAATAAAAATCACATGATCATCTCAAAACATTTGACAGTATCCAACATCCCTTCATAATAAAACCCTTTTTAAACTAAATATAGAAAGATCATAACATAATTAAATCTTTATAAAATGAACCTATAGCTAACATAAAATTGAATGGAGAAAATCTGATAGCATTTCATCTAAAATAAGGAAGGAGGCAAGAGTGTCTACTATTGTCACTCTGAGTTAGTATAGTACTTGAAATTTTAGCCAGGGCAATTATGCCAGAGAAAGAAATTAAGTAGTATAACAGATAGAAAAGGAAGAAGTCAAATTATCTTTATTTGCAGATGATATGCTCCTATATTTCAAAGACCCCAAAGGCTTCACCAAAAGAAATTTAGATTTGATAAATTTAGAAAATATCAGAATACAAAATAAACATAAATTAATCAATAGCTTTTTTATTCAACAATAATAATTTTCTCTCACTGAGAAAGAAGTCAGGAAAACAACTGCATTCTTACTAGCTTTAAAAATACACAGGAATCAATCTAACCAAGGAGACAAAAAAACTCTACAATTAAAATTATAGAACACTGAATAAAGAAATTGAAGAAGATACTAGAGGGCGGAAAAGCCTCCCAGGTTCGTGGATTGACACAGTTAAATTTTTAAATGGGCATATTACTAAAAACAGTCTATAGATTCAATGTAACCATCATTCATACTACAAAAGCATTTTTCACGGAACTAGAAAAAAAAATCCCAAAATTCATATGGAAACACAGAGGACCAGAATAGTCCATGCAGTCCTGAACAAAAATGAACAGTGCTGGTGGTATCACAATATCCAATTTCAAAATATCCTACTGATACATAGTAACAAAGATTTATAATACTGCCATAAAAACAGGCACATACACTGATTGAACAGAATAAAGGACATGAAATAAATCCTCATAGCTACAGCCTTCTGAATCTTGTCAAAGGAGACAAAAACATATGTTGGAGAAAAGACAACCTCTTCAATAAATCGTTCTGGAAAAACTGGTTATTCATATGCAGAAGATTGAAACTAGATCACAATCTCTCATCCTGTGCAAAAATTAACTCAAAATAGTTCAAAGCCCTAAATACAAGTCCTAAAACTTTGCAAGTTCTAGAAGAAAACATGGGGGAAATGCTTCAGGATACAGACACAGAAGTGACTTCTTGAATTGTACCTTAACAGTTCAGGAAATAACAGCAAGAATCAATACATGGGCTCACATCAAATTTAAAAAGCTTATGCACTGCAAAGCAATGATTAGCAAAGTGAAGAGACAGCTTAATGAATGGAAGAAAATCTTTGCCAGCAAACTCTTCTGATAAGAGTCTTAATATTCAGAATAAATGAAGAATTCAAGAATTTAATTTCAGAAAACAATCCATCCAAAAAGGGCAAATGAACTAAATAGACATTCTTAAAAGAAGAAGTACAAATGACCAATATAGCATTCACATGATCAATTCTGGGACAAAAAATTCAATACATACAACTTAAAGGAGTAGAGATTTATTTGGGCTCATGGTTTCAGAGAGTTCAATCCATAGTTAGGGGACTCCAAAGCAGAAATAGCATGGGGGAAAGGCATGGTGGAGGAAAACTGCTCAACTCATGGAAGCCAGGAGGCAGAGAGAGAAGAGAGGAGCCAGAGTCAAGAATACACCTGTCCAGGTCATGCTCCCAAGTACTCACCTCTGGCCAGACCCCGTCTCCTAACAACACATTCAAATATGACCCATGAATTCATTCACTGATAAGTATAGGGTCCTGTGATCTAATTGCCTTCCAAAATCCCAGTTTCTGAACATGAAAATTTAGGGAGTATTTTACATCTAAACCATAACAATTAAAATATATTTTACATTTTTCAGTTGCTTATTCATCAAGAAAATACAAATTAGAATTATATTGATATTCCATCTTACTTCATTCAGAATTGGTATCATTGAAAATACAAAATCAGTAAATTTTGGCAAAGATGTGAGGAAAATAGACACCTTATAGATTCTGGTGCACAAATGAATTAGTCTTGGAAGTATGGAAATCAGTATAGAGGTTTCTCAAAAAACTAAAAATGAACTATCATATGATCTGATTATACTACTCTTTATACACCTGGCAGAATTAAAGTGAACACATTAATGGAAATACCTGCATACCCATGTTCACTGTGGCATAACTCACAATAGTCAAGATGTAGAATCAGCCCAGGTGATCACTGATGAATGAATGGATTTTGAAAATGTGCTGTATATATACAGTGGAGTAATATTTATTCATAAAGAATGAAATCATGTCATTGGCAAGAAATTGGATAGAACTGGAGATAATCATGTGCTATAAGACAGACTCAGAAAGACAAGTATCATATCTTTTCCCTAATATTTAGAATCTAGGAAAAATTGCCATGAAATTAGAAGGGAAACTATTTGACAACAGAAAGAGGTTCGGGATGGTTCAATGTGAGTTTAACGGAGTATGATGGGGGAATGGATATTACCAAAATATGTCGTATGCATGTTTTAAAATGCCACAGTTAAGCCCAAATTTACATAAAATTAACATAAAAATTAATAATATTGGGAAAGTTGTCAAGGGCTGGCCTACACTCAGTGTGAAAATGGATCATACAAAGGCATCAACGTCAGGATGCAACATCTTGAATCTAGAAATTAGAGTTGATTCTGTGACCTCTAAAGTCAAAGACTGCTTCCAAATGAAAGACACATTTACTTCTATTACCCCTCAATTTCATTCCAGGTTGCCATCCAGCAAAAATAGAATCACTTTTCCCTAATATAACACAGAGAAACTGAGTGAGGTACTGAGAGAAGAAAAGGCACAAGAGACAAGTCCATTCAAAAACTGAATGAGCGTGTGGAAGGCACACAGCAGTCAGTGATCCATGACAATTCTAAGTGGAAAATGGCCTCTGTTCCAGGATTAGGGCTCAGTTTTATTCCACTGGAATAATTCTCCAGTTTTTTAGCTCACTCTCTGGGCTTTTGATTTAATATTATGAATCTTTATTCCTGTTATATGAGAAATGCATCATATTTGAAGCTGAGCAGCTTTCTCATCCTGCTCCCTATTAATTTGTTATCCATGATTGTGTTACATTTTACCTGTAAACTAAGTGAACTGAAAAAAAAAATGAATTATCAGCTCAGTTTTCGTAGCCAAATAGTAACAGCTTAGTTGGGTCCACTAACTCAGGAATACTTATAAGACTGCAATCAATGTGCTTGCCTGGGCTGCAGTTACTTCAAAGCTCAGACAGAGCCAGGTCCTTTTTCGCCCCCACTTCATTAAAGTTAGTCATTTTGAACTACATGCATCTTTTTAAGGCCAACTGAGGCAATTCTTTTAAAACTGTGTAGATTTTCTGTGTGTCAAATTATAGAAGTATCATCAGACAAAACTGTCACCTAGAAAGTTCCCATTCCATGTTGCATAGAGAGTTACAATGCCACGGAAAGCACAATGTTAAGATTTTCAGAAGCAATGGTATCTACCTGACAGGGCCTATTTTTATATCTCAGGAAGAAAGTGGTACAGCTTCACTTTTGATACTGAGTCAGAGCCCACATTTACCGGAAAGATTTCATCTCTGCGTTCAGGTTTTGTTTTCTAGGAGAATTTTTTTTTCCTTTTTTTAGTTAGAAAAGAGATTTATATTTGAGGAATTGTTTTATATTCCCACCCTAGAAGCTCTGGTTGAAATTTTTTTTCCTCTATATTTTTACTGAAAATTGAATAGTAGTTCTTTCTTTATTTCATCTCTACCTCTGATTCTTATCATATGAAAAACAATCAAGCTAACAAAACAAAAAGGTATTGTCACATTTACCATTCTGTCTGGAACTTTTCGTGTTATCTCTTGTCACTAGCTGATGGGCTAACAGTTCTCAAACTCCTGACATCTAAACACTCATCAAATTTCTAATTTTTGTCAAGAATCTTTTTTTTAACCCTTCTAGCTCCACCTAACTTTCTGGTTTTAAAGCCAATGGCAGATAATCTAGGTTTCAGTTACATTCTTACTCCACCTATTGGTACCAATTTTTATTTTAGTTGTGTGTAACTGTGTAACTACCTCAGACCTTAGAATTTTAAAACAGTAAATATTTATTATTCCTTACAACTTTGGGAGTTAAGTAGGTGATTCTTTTGCTTAATGTGGTGTACAATGAAGCCTGAGATAATTTACATGTCCAAAACAATCGCAACCACCGGGCAGGCATTGTTGTTGGCTGCTGTGGTTGATGTGTTCTCCACAAATACAGTGATGGAAGTCTGGACCCTAGTGACACAGTGCTGAGGGGTAAAACGTTTGGTAGATAATTCGTGTGACCTTTGTACAGCCCCCATGAATAGATATGTCTACTCATGCCTTAATTAATTAATAGGGTAGCATGGGAGTGTTCTTATACAAGTGAGCTCTCTAATATGTTTGCACTTTATTACAACATGATGTGCTCTGCCTTGTTATGACATGGCAAGCTGACCCTCATCAAATTCTAAGTAGATGCCGGAGTGAAGCTTTTGTACTTCCCAGTATCCAGAACAGTAAACCAAATAAGCTTTTATTCTATATTACTCAGTTTCAGATACTTTGTTATAGTAACAGGAAACAGACTAAGATAATCACTGATGCCATAACATTGATTCTCTTTTATGTAGAACATTGCATACGACTGCTAGTTTCCACATGGGATGGTAGCTTACTTGAAAGAAGAACATTCAAGTGGTGAAAGTGATGAAAGTAGAAGCTGCACATTTCTTAAAGTGAAGCTTTAGAGGTTATATGATGTAACTTTTGTTACATTCCATTGATTGAAGCAAGTTACAGGACTAGGATTTATTTTGTGTTACAAGGGACTACACAAGGCCTAAACCAGTGGGCATGAGTGCGCATGGTTATTAGGAGCCATATTTAGAGCCTAGCTTCCACAGAAATGAAGTGGCTGGGGTAAAATATAGATCAAAGGGAATGAGACTTACAGCACACAGAAGCTATTAGACTAGGCGAGGCAAGAAATGTTTACAGCCATAACTGAGGCACTTAGAGTGGAGGGAGAGAAAACAAACACAGAAGATATGAATTCCACCAATAAATTTATAATTTAGAGAGAGAGAGAGACTTAAAAAGACAGAGAGACAGAGACCTAAGATAATTTATGAATTTTTGCTAGAGCATTTTTAACCACATTTAACAAGTAGAATGTGGAAAAGCTTAATATTGATGCTTAAATCAATCTAGATTTCTCTCTTCAAACTTTAAATGCTCTAACTTTTAATTAGCCATTCTTTCTCTTATCTCTGTCCCACCAACACCAAAGAGGCAGTGTAGAAATAAGTACATTGAATTATTACTTACTCCCCAGTCTAGAAGAACTATTAAAGAGTTCTAAAACAGTTTAAACTTGTGGAAACTGTAAGAGATTGTGAGACTTAGATAGTCAAATGTGTGTACAGAACCTTTACCTGAAACACTGATTTTGACTAAGTTACACAGGTACAGCAATTCTACTCATGGATCATTTTATTCTTGTCTTGCAGTCTACAGACTTCTCAGTATGCTCTATACCTGGAGAGATTTAAATCCCAGAAGTGAGATCTGGATATTCAGTGTCATCACTTGTATCTGTCCTGTTGTGACTTCTTTCAGAATGAGACCACATGATCATTGTAAGTGGGGATATGCAGGTAAATATTTAAGAGCCATCAATCTAAGTATGTTTCCTACATAAAGTTGTTACTTATTTACACTAATGTGCCAGACAAAAGTAAAACGACAATCAATGATATTGAATATTTCTCCATTTTTTGTATTTGTTATTCATACTGTAGCAGTTACAGACAAGACACACATATTTTATCTAAATTGTTAACATTTTTTCCTTAAGTCTAGAAAATCAATAAAACAATAAATCAATCTTGATTTATAGTGTTTGGCATTTCTGGTGGTGTAAGCACTCCTACCATGGCTGATTTCAAACTATTGATGTAATGTTAACAAATGGAGAATTAAAAAGAGATATACCATTAGATGATATTTTTTCCTAGTCAGATGCAGTAGATATTAAAAACTCCAATGTATGAATAATAGTAAAATGGGTAGGAGGTGATAAATTTTGAATATTTATTACCATCTTTTAAAAAAGGTTTATTTGAAAATAATTATAGATACGGAGGAAGTTGCAAGAAATATACAGGGATATTGCTTGTTGCACCCTTGACATTCCTTTTCTCCGTGTGACCTTACATAAACATAGTACAACAGCAGACCACTAAACTGACATTGGTACAATGCACAGAAAGCATTCATATTTTGCCAATAACACACGTTTTCATTTATATGTGCATACAGCCCTATGCGACTACTCACATATAATGTTGTGAAACTACCATGACAATCAGCATACACAGCTCGTCTATAAACACCAGGAGCGCGAGTTACTGCTTTGTAACTTGATTCTCGATCCTTAATTTCTGGTAACCACAGATCTGTTCTCTATCTCTTGAAATTTGTTATTTCAAAAATGTTATATAAATTGAGTCATGCAATGTGTAATCTTTGGAGATAGGCTTTTTTCCCTAAACATAATTCCCTTGAGGCTTATGCAAGTCCCCGTAAATATTAAAAATTTGTTCTTTTATCCTTCTAAGATTTTACAGTATGGATGCACTAAAGTTTAATTATTCATCCATTAAAGTAGTTTTCTTTTATGTATTATGAATAAAACTGCTATAAATATTTGTACACATATTTTTGTATATAACATAGGTTTTCATTTCTGTGGTATAAATTCCATAAGTATAACTGCAAAATTCTAATGTTAGCATATTTTTTTGTTCTAGAAAATACTCCCAGACTATGTTGCAGAGTGTATGGCCATTTCACATCTTAACCCACAATACATGAGTGATTCAGTTTGTCTGTGTGCTCATTGGCACTAGGGATTACTACTAATTTTCATTGTAGCTATTTTCATTGATGTGCACTGATACGTCGTCTTCGATTTAATTTGCATTTTCCTAATGGCCAAAAATATCAAATGTTTTTATGTGCTTATTTGTAATCTTATTTCTTTATGAAATGTATGTTTATGTTATTTTGCCCTTTGCTCTTTGGATTATTTAGTACATTAATTGAGTTTTGAAGATAATTTACATATTCCAACTAAAATATCACTTTCAAATAGGTGGTTTGAAAGTATTTTTTCTTATTGGTCAGGTTATATCTCATCCTTGAGACAGAATCTTTCTTGGAACAGTAACTTTTGATTTTAGTAAGGTCCAATTTATCAATCTTTCCTCTTATGGATTTACCTAAGGAAACTTCATTTAGCCCTAAGTCTCAAAGATTTTATTCTTTGTATTTTCTAATAGTTTATAGAATTTTTTTTTTACATTTAAATCTGTGAGCCATTTTTGTGTAAGACATGATATGTAGATTGAAATTTTTTCCTTGTAAACAGGTGTCCAACTGTCTCCTACCATTTCTTCAAAACTGTCCTTTACCTTGCTGCTTTCGTGCATTTGACAGAAACCAACTCACTTTGGTGTGAGTCAGCACTTGGTTCTCTACCCTGCCCTATTAATTTACATACCCACACCTCTTCCAATATTGTGTTATCATTATCGACCTATACTGTGAGCTTTAATAGTGAATAGAATGATTCTTACACATTATTCCTCTTTGCGTAATTTAGAATATTTTTTATAATTGCAGAAATTTTTCATGCCATATAAATTTTAGAATAAATTTGTCTATGTCTACAAAAACTTGTTTCGGAAGGAATTGTTTTAAATATATCAAGTTAGGAAGAACTGTCATCTTTTCTATGTTAAATCTTCAAATTCATGAATACAGAATGTCTTTGATTTCTTTCATTACTGTTCTACTGTTTTAGCATACAGAGCCAGTGTATATTTTATACAATTTATAACTGAATATTTCATTTTCTTTGGAATACTTGTACAGGGCATCATGTTTTAAATTTTGGTTTCCACTAAATTTTTATTGTTTTGGTTTCTACTAAGCTTCACTGTTATCTGTCCAGATGCAAGTGATTTGTTTTTTAGTGTGGAAACTGCTTCCATTAAAATAAGCTAGTTTAGATTAAGACATGATGGTCCTTCTATCTTTCCTGATGTTACTAATTTAAGCTTTATTATCTTTTTCTTGGTACATCTATTAAAATATTTGTCAGTTTTGTTGATTCTTCAAATAATCTATTATCAGCTTAGTAGACACACACTTCTTTTTTTTTATCTTTTATTTATTTCCTTTCTACTCTTTACTATTTACATTCTTTGCTTTCTTTAAATTCACTCTTTCTTTTCTAGTTTCTTAAAATGACAGATTAGATTATGGATTAAATGACATTTTTCTTTTTTAACATAGATGTGTTTAGCTATAAATTTCCATCTATTCAGTCATTCTAGCCTGTAATTTGGACATGTGGTTTTATTGCCATTCATTTCATTTCAAAGTATCTTCTAATTTCCCTTCAGACTTCTTGGATTCAATGGTTATTGAAGAGTATGCTGTTTAGCTTCCATAGCTTTTTAATTTAAAAAATTTCTACCTCATTAATTTCTTATTTCATAACATTTTATTGAAGAACACATTTGTATGATTTCTACTCTTAAATTTCTGAAGCTTATTTCATGGTCTAACATATGATCTGTGCTCAAGAATGTTCTAAGTGCATTTCAGAAGAATATTTACTCTCCTGTTGTGTGGTGGGTTATCCTACAGATATTACGGTTATTTTGTTTATAGTGTGTTCTAAATTTTGCATTTAAATGTTGGTCTTCTGCCGATATTGTGGGTTGAAATTGTGACAGTGAAGTCTTTAACAACTTTTACTAAATTTTCTATTTCTCCTTCATATTTTATTTGTGCTTCATATATTATCGGACTTTTATGTTAGGAGCACACATGTTGACAGACCTTATGTCTTTCAGGTTAACACTTTAATCATTATTAAGTAATCTAGTTTTGTCCAGTGAAAATTATTGGCTTAAAAATCAATTTACCTGATCACTAGAATAGTCATTATAGCTTCCTTTTGCTTACTACTTGCATGGTACATTTTTCTGTTTCAACTCACTTTGGCCTTTGAATCTAAAATGTGTGTTTTCTAGACAAGAAACAGTGAATCGTCTTTTTACACACAGTCTGCCAGTGTTCACTTATTCAGAGATGTTCTTAGTACACTTGTACTTAGTGTAATTAATGATGAAGTAGAGCTTTTTCAATTTTAAATTTCTCTGTTTTATGTCTTCTTGTTTTCTATGTCTTATGTCCTTTATTTCCCCATTAACGTTTTCTTTTCTATTATGTGTTTATATAGACATATATAATACAGATAAATATGTATTCTCATAATATATCATATATACATTTATATATACATTAAATTTATGAATAAATAATGTAATATTTTGATGGCTTTAGTGTTTCAATACTTTTTCATACTTAGTGTTTTTCTGGGTGCATTGGAGAATATAAGTAACATCTTAACCCAAACTAGTTTGGTTTAACATGAGGTTAATTTCAATAGTGCATGAAAATATTGTTTCAGTATTCCCTATTCCCTTAGTTTTTTCCTCTACTTCTTCCTCTCCTTCCTCCTCTCCTCTCCTTGTCCTTGTCTTTCTCCTCCTATTCCTTCTCCCCGTCCTCCTTCCCCTCCCTGGCCTTCTCCCTCTCGCCTGCCGCCTCAACACCTCTAACTGCCCCCTTCTTTTTTTACAGTACTGCTGATTCAACCCAGAACCTTCCCTAGGTTAGGACTGAACTAGAGATCCTTCTACTTCAGCTTCCCATTTCACTTTTTCCTTGTGCTTTATGCTCTACTCACAAAATCATTATTTCACATCATATCCAAATCCACAATGTAATTTGAATGAAACATCACTCTTCCATGTTTTTCTATTTTAGTGTAGTGCATGAGGCATTTTTCAATATTATTTAGAATATGTGAATAGGTGAAATGTTCCAAGTATTTGTTTCCTTCATAAGAGTTCAAGCAACTGAAATATTATATTACACAACTTAGGCATTTAATGCAGACAGAATATTTTTTAAAACTTGCTATATATAAGATTGTATAATAACAAATACTTTTCTCTTTAATCTGTAAAATTTTTAAATAAAATGAATTAAATATTCCTTATGAAAACTGCTTGAAAAAGAAAGTGACAATTTATTTTCTTTATCCTACCAATACAGTGTTCTTTTTTATTTTCTTTTCTGAAATAATTTCTCATGTTTTCTCCTTAAAAAAATTGCGAAGTGATTTTAAAAGGTTTACTAAGCTGAAAATAACTTTTAAATAACCAAAACAATATGAGGTGGAAGAACACAAGGAAGGGGATCATGAGATGGGGAGGGGTGAGGGAAGGAAGGGAAAGAGGATGTACTAATAAAAAAGAATATTATATATTCTTTTATATATATTTATATATGTATAGTGTGAACCTTAAAAATGAAGAGTATGTAAATAATTTTTATCATATAATTTATCTATACCTAAATTTTTCTAACTATAAAACTCTAAGTTTTATGAGTCTGAGAGTAATGATGGGATTAGTCTATGTCTTTTGGATGGCTTAGTTCCTTATTTACACAGACCACACACACACACACACACACACACACACACACATAACGCACTCACTAGGTTTCTTTTTTTATAAATTGCATATTTTTCAAAATTTCTAAGAAGTTCTTAATCTAGAAAAAATGAATAAGTTCCACCGTGATTTATTCATAAGTTTCAAATACTCAGATTAAAAACATTTATAAATTTATATTGAATGTATGATATTCTACATTATCATATATTATCTTCTTTTTCAGATTTTACATGTAAATATCAATAAAAAACATTTCACAGTAAGAGTTTCTCTTTCTTCCTATATAAATTTAGAATGTTGGCAACCTTAATCTTTCAGTGATGTAATGAGGGCTTATATGTAGTATTGCGCATAAAGCATGTAGAAAAGTGTTTTGTGTTGACAAATTTTCAATGAATGTTACTTCCAATTTTATATTACTTCTTGTCCAAGCATTATCATTCAATTATCTTCCAATTTAGTAATGCTAATTTTATATATTTTATTATTTATTACAGGGATCATAAATGATTGTGACATAGTTTATTTAGATATACAGGATTCTTAATTGCATCAAATATCCATTAAAGTGTGAATTTCCATTTAAGATTCAAATCAGAAAAATAAGGCTTTTTCTTCTTTTGTAGAAGAGCTCAGTCCATGAGGTAAACTTTCTGATTTTCAACGGAAAATCAGGCCAAGGATGGGGCAACATTGTATGATGAAAATATTGTAACTCAAAAATGCATTCAATGCACCTAAAGCAAGGAACATCATAGCTGAGCAACACAGTACACTGTAGAGTACCAGCTGTTTACCCCCATAGTCATATGAGTGACTGGGACGTGTAGCTCACTACCACTGCCTACCTCCCCAGGGGAGTAAGTACCAAAATTCTCTAGCCCAGGAAAATATTAAAATTCAGAATTTGACATATAGTGTCTACTCATTGCCTATCACTTGCATGCCACTGTAGAGTACAAATATCACAAATTTAAAAACTGTAAATCAGGAAGCATCTATATTTCTTTATTATTCATGATTTTTCTTTCCATTTCAATTACCTATGGTCAAACACGATTCAAATACTTTAAATGGAAAATTCCAGAAAAAAGCAATTCTTAGTTTGAAGTAGCATTTATTATAGCATATTGTTATAATTATTCTATTTTATTATTAAGTATTGTTAATCTCTTACAGTGACTAATTTATAAATTAAAATTTATCACAGGAATGTATGCTTGGGGAAAAACATAATGTGTATGAGATTCAGTACTATCCAGGGTTTCACGTATCCCCCTGGGGCACCTGAAGATAGAGGACTACTCTATTAACCTGCGTACTGCAGTTGAGGCAATTTAACTCACCAAAATTGATCAAAATATGACTGATATAGTTTTTCTGAATTTCTTGAAGGTCAATTGTGAAATAATAAATTTAATTGAAAATAAAAGGACAGTTTAACATGAGAGATAAAAAGATACTTATCTGGACATGATTTATTTTTAAGTTTTGAGACCTGGCTTGTTTTATGCATGTCATGCTGTTTAGTTATCAACTTGAATATTTATGTGCATCCCCCAACAATACTTTATGATTATAATATAGTATTATACATTATATACAGTTATTGTATATTATATATTATATAATAATTAAGCTAAACTTGTCTCTCCAATCATCTTGTACTTAACATGGATTGTATTGTGCATGAAGACTTGAAGACTTCAGGCAAAGAATTGGCCCATGCGTGGAAGAGCAGGTTTCTATTTATACAACACCATTCTTCCTCAACTCGCTCAAGCCTGGATTGCAGTATGTTGTCTAGCTTCTCCAGAAAGCCTCCTTTTTCATTTACAATAATAAAAATTCATTTTTTGCCCACATGTTTAAAATGTTTTGGAGCTGCCATTCACTAACAGCCTTAGTTTAGTTACACACAAACTGTTTGAATGCCATCAAAACTTAAGTTACAGCTTTCTCCCTAATTATGAGCCATACATTATTGTCTATATCATCTGTCGAATAAACAGTCTTTGTGCCTGCCAAAAGAATATCTGGAGGTGTTCTTATTTACATTGTATTTTAAAAATACAAACAAAAACACAAACAGAGCTTACTGCATGTTATAATTAATAAAACTACCAAGACATTACCTGATTTTTTTCCCTTCTTAACAACATCTCTTTACACAGAGTTGATATTTGGAAAAAAAAATAACTTTCATTGAATGGAAAACAAAAAATTGAATATAAGTTTTGTTAAAATTTTGGACTCACTATACATGAAAGAGTACATATGCTTTAAAATATGATGAAAAGTTAAGATTTTCTTAATATTTAATTGCCATATAGAGGTTATATCTTACTGTACGAGCATATCTACAGCAGATATAGTACTCATATTCAGAAGAAATACTAACAAAAGTATTAATTAGCTTTCTGATAACATTAATTACTAGTTTGAAATCAATTGTACTGTTTTCATTTCTTTCAATGAATGAAATTTCCATTTTTAAGAAGTTATTTTAAGAAATAGGATTTAAGAAATAGGATTGCACAGCCAAAATGGACACAAATTAATTTTTCGTGATTAAGCATAATTAATAAAATATTTTTCTTGAGACAGTAGACAATAAGGGATAGACTTTTGCAGTTTAAGTTGGCCTCTCACTATCAAACACTCATTGATTTGTCAGGTTTTACATATGATTTATTCATTGACTTCTTTCCATATAGAAAACTAGATATTGCTTTCTTTAGCTTTTTTTGTCAAAGTAATTGATGTAGTCAACAGTGATGGGGTACTGCTATTACTAATAATCGTGCAGATATTACTTAAATAGTATCATGTATCACCTCAGTTTTAAGACAAACTTATGAGGTAGTACTATTATGCAATTTTCGTGAACAGGGAAATTAAGATATTAAGTACTTAAGGTATAAGATCATAATTAGATGGTGGAAACAATATCTGGACACTGTATTTGGTCTCAAAGTCTGTGAACTTAAATTCTACAGAGGATTTCTTTGAACAGTGCAAGTTTTATTTTAAAACAGTGGTCCTCTGATTCATCCACCCAACTTTTAATTCCTACTCATGGGTAGATAACTACTGTAAACTATTTTCTCTGCTTCTACATATGCTTAACTCAAAATTTAAAATAATACAGTTCACTATTTATTTATCTCAACTTTGCAATAATATTGCCTTTCTCATTGAGGGAAATGAGAACATTTCCTCTTCCTTCATCCTCCAAATACAGTGAAATAATGATACTGTTTACATCAATATTCATTGTTTGCCTGGTAACAATTTCAGAAATATCACTAACAACTAATGTTTCATATATATGAAAGAGGAGAAATACGTTAAAATATATGGAGAGCAGCATATTAAAATATTAAATATGGTACATTTTATATACTGCATGATTCACTCTGATTTTTTTAGTGTACAATCTTATTTTTAGAGTAAATTACTGTCCCCTACACATTTCCTCGATATTATTGTCTATTATTTGGATCTTCAAATTAATTCTCACAGAACTCAAAATTCTTCTCACAATAACCAAATATACTGGGCATTGTGTACTTCATCAGTTTGTGACTATAGTGGGTGGAGGTGATTATGAGAGAAAAGAAGGCAAACATAAGAGAGAAAAATGCAGAAATCCATCCTCCATGACTCTGATCACTTGCTATGACCTTGTGTGGTTTCTCTCTTGGGCTGATGAACTACTGTTGTCAAGAACTTCTCTTTGTCTCATTTTGAGAATCTCACTGACCCCCTTCCCCACCCAAGGTAATTCCCTGGAGCCAAACACTGCAAGACCTTAGTTGCCTGAAATTATCTTTAGTCTACGCTCATTAATAGTTTGGCTTGTCATAGAATTCTGAATTGGAGATCTTTTCCCATCTGCTGACTTCTTGTATTAATCCTCTATCTAATCTTTTTAATTTTTGAGGTAGTGTAGAGACAGTTCCACTATTTTGTATTCTAAAATTTCCTTGAAATTGTATTTCTCATATTACATTTTTAATTTTCAAGAACTCTTTTGTTCATACCCTCTCATGTGGTTTTTTCTTTCTCTGAAGATTTTAATTATAGATTTTTTCCTTTTCCTCTGCTTCGTCTTCTCAATTTTTATTGAATTGTTTTGTTTGTTCTTTTGGACTCTGTCCTGCATTTTAAATGTTATTGTTGATGGTCTAGTGATACTTTGTGTTTCCATTCATTTTTAAAATGAGAACTCTAAAAACCAGGTGCACACATTTTGTGCAAGGGCAAAACTTTTTGATTGGTGGACACTATTGTACCACAATGAGTTCCATAAAAGGATTTATAGGTCTTATCAATTATACCGGGCAGTTTTCCCAGAAAGAAAATCTATGAATAGCTCCTGAGATGCGCTGGAGCCTAGGTATAACAAGTAAGTTCTTGGGCTTCAAGTAGGGGTCTGCAGTTGAAATTTTACTGTTCAGAATGTAAAATTCCACTGACTCATCCTATTTTTCAGCCAAATGGGTCATTTGTCTCCTCAAGAGTACTCATGTCTCTGAAACCAGAGTTACACTAATTCATTCTCCATGTAGAGTAACCTCCTGCAATTTTGGGTGTACAGAAACTGCCGTGTTGTGTTTGCACAGACTGGAGAAAGAAATTTGGGTTCTGTCTGCTAATTTTACAGACTTTCCACCACCTGTTTTCCATTCTGCCTGCATCCTGGCTCTCAGTGATATCTCGTACCCACAATACTTACACGTTTCAGTGGTTCTTTGACTTGAATCAAGTTTTTCAACTTGATATCACCCCCTCCCCCACACATGAAATTATATTTCAGCTTTCTCTACACTGATAAGTCAGTTTCTTCTATTTTCCATCTTTGAGTGTGTTGACACCTCTCTCTCTCTCTTGATCTCTCTCTTGCTCTCTCTCTCTCTCTCACATATTCTCTTGTTCCTTATAATTAGAAGATAGGGCTATTTTTATGTTTATGCTACTTTTATTTATTCAGTATAATTAGAGTTACCTGGAAATGAAGATTATTATATTCATTTTGGCCCTGTCAAATGATTGTAAATTTCCCAACTTTGCCAGGGAAAGTAATTTAAAATGCTTATTCTTTTTGTTACTTTATTTCATTTTTATTTTCTCTAACACATGTACAGTACGTACATGCATAGTAACAGTACTGAATGTACACATGTACTCATGTACATTTATATTAACAAAGTTGAAATTTCTAATGGATATGTAATCATACAGGCACTGGATGTTAAACCACCCAGAAGCATCTGAACAGATGGCAGTGAATGAATCACCTTTGGCTGGGCCGAAAGCCATTCAAAGGAAAGTTTCCTTTAAATTGCTTTTCTTCAATCTTCCTAACTATTGTTCAGACAAAGAAATAGAAAGAGGCAGAAAATAAATTTAGTTTATAATAATATAAGTAACAAGTTTGTTATGAAATAAGTTAATAGGGCCACCAATATAACCAAGTAACAGTTATAAAATAGCAATATTATTTAACAGTCAGTGAAAAATGTGACATTTGGAGTCAGCTACCAGTTTCAAGCAGTCTGGTTCTGTTGTTGCCACCTAAAAAAAGACTGTCTGTGATTCTCTCTTTCTGTTCTTTTTTTTCCTTTTTAATTGCCATTTTTTCCCAGACCAGCTGTAGCATCTATGTCCTGACTTTGATCCAACTGCTTACTTTAACCCAAAGAAAATGTCTCCCAGAGACTGTGTATATCACTGCAATGTCTCCATTCTTGACAAGCATGCTGTTTTAACAGAATAGGATGCAAAGAGAGCTGCACAAAGCAAAGCTCCCACATACTGGGGAAGAGAAAATTAAGACCTCTGTTTAGTAAATATTGGCACAAAAGTGCAGATCTTTTCACCTAAAATAATACTGTGAATATGTGAGATTAAAATTTCCACTGAGGCCATGGACTCCAATGTTAGCTTTTTGCCTTTTCTAAGAAGTAGCACATTAAAACATTTCCATTTGATAGAGGACGATTAAGTCATTTCATCTTTGCTCCTAAGTGAGACACTGGCAATGGTCTTCAAGGTCTTCCTAAGGGAGATGCAAGATGATACTAAATTTGACAGAACTAGGGCATTTAGAATCCCATGAGTCTTAACATTTTAGGGTTATATCCAAACTAGGTATCAGAATGAAATTGAATTTTTACAAGTAGAAAACTGGTAGCTGTCCAATGTGCGTACTCTAAATACCACTTATTTTGGACATATTCTAACGGACTCAGGTCAGAACCATATTCAGTCATTCAGAATTTTATATGAACTGCTCTCATGTAAAATTTGAGGGAAAGGCTTCACTGATTGCCTTAAAAGTAAACACATATAGCAGATATGACTTGTTAGGACTGCACACTTCTCATTAATTTTCTCTTTATGAGAGGTGACAGTATTTTCAGCACAGTGATAAGTACTGAGGGGCACATTGAGAAAACTAAAATATTAACTGCATTACTTAGTTAACAGGGGAAGGAAGAACCACACACACACAAATACAGTAGAGAATGCGATGCTACCTTCCAAGTTGAAGTGAATTTTTAAAAATTTTAGATTGTACTGTCATCAATTTAAAATATAAGGTGGACTATCTTATGGCAGAAGCAGGGCTCTGTCATGCTGTACATCTCATTTTAGTTCCTTATATGGTTGTATTAGTCACTTCTCCACTGCTAGGACAAAACTTCTGATCCCCACAACTTAAAAGATCAAGTGTTTATTTTGGCTCATTTTTTTAGAGACTCTGTGCATGGTTTCTTGGCTCCCATGCAGAAATGGTATGGCTAAAGGTCTTGGTAGAGGAAAGCTGCTTAACCCACAGAAGCCAAAAATCAGAGAGAGAAAAGAGACGAGGCAGAGCTAGGGACAAGAATATACACTCAGAAGTCACACTTGCAGTAGCCCCTCTCTGATAGGCCCCATCTTTAAACATGAGACTTTTGAGGGATATTTTAGATCTAAGCAATTATCATTCTGCCCCTGGGCCCCAATATACTCATGTCTATCTCATTATGAAAAGTTCATTTAGTCCATCTCTAATAGTCGCCACAGTTTTGACAGTTTTGACATTGCAGAAAAGTCCAAGTCTAAAGTCTCCTCTGAGACTCAAGGCAAAGTTTTTATGGTGATACCCTGTAGATATCAAAGGAAAGAGAAATACTTTCAACATGTAATGGCACAGCCTAAACATTTCCATTCCAAAAGGGAGGAACAGGGGGATAAGAAGAATGGTGGGACCAAAGCAAGATTGAAACCCTGCAGGACCAGTATTAAATCCTACAGCTTCATGTTTAGCACCCGGAACAGGTTGTGGTAGGATGTGAACTCCAAAGGGCTTGGGAAGCCCTACTCCTATGGCCTTGCCAGTTACATTCCACATGGCCTCTCTCTTGGGCTACCTATAACTTTCCTTAGGCGACATTCTATCTTCCTGGCATTTCCAACTCCCTGGGGTGTCAACTGTATTTTAAGACTCACTTTCATGCTTTGGCCCTTAGGTCACTTCCAGTATCTTATGACGGCACAGCTTTTGTATTGCATATATCTGCATATATCTGAAAAATTACATATACATAGATGTCAAAGTTTGCTGCCAGCTTGAGCAGTAGCCTGGTTCCCTTAGACCACAACTACAGCAGCCTCTGAGGGTCTGGATGACTGAACTCAGGGATACATTACCCTAGGCAGCCCTGAAAGAGCAGATCTCCCTAGAGAAAGCTTTTTTTGCAAAGCAAAAGTCTTTGAAATAAGTTTACCCTTTTACACATTTGAACTTGCATTGGTTGAGGCCTCTCCAATTCATAAGATGCCTTCAAAACAACATTTCTATTGTTCTGATGCAAAATACTTGGCCTCTTTTTAATACTCATGTTTTTAATAACAATGCTCTCCTTGTCTACAACTTTTCAGGCTCTTCTTTTAAGGGAAATGTCAAACATTTTCATCAAATTTTTGTTCTTATTTCTCAACGTAGATACAGTTAAAAGCATCCAGCAGTACGCATGCCACAATCTGAACACTGGACTGTCTTGAAATGTCCTTGCAAGATTCAATAGTTCACCACACTTATTTTCAGTTTCTTGCTAAGTCTCAGGACAGGGGCAAAATATAGATACATTCCTTGTCAGAATGTAACCTGCATGGCCTTTAGTCCAGTTTCCGATACAACGTTCCTAACTAAATGAGCCTGGTCTTTTCTGTCCACCTTCCTATCAGAGTATAATCTTCTGAGGTCTGACCAGAATCATCCATAAAGCTCTGCTTGCAAGAATTTTAGGCTCCTCTAGCCCACTCTTCCAAACCTTTCCAAACTCCCTGTACAAACATTCTCCAAAGGCTTCTGAACCACATGGTCAGGTATGGATACAGCAACAAATCCATTCCAAGTACCAATTTTCTGCAATGGTCATTTTCCTGTTATTGGGACAAAATATCCAACATCTGCCCCTTAAAGGAGAAGCTTATGTTGGCTGTGTTTTTTCAGAGGATTCGGTCCATAATTTGTAGGCTTCAAGGGAGAAATATCACGGCACAGGAGCTGAACTCATGGCATCCAGATAGTAGGGAAAGAGGGAGAAGGGAGGAGTCAGGGACAAGAACACACCCAGCCTGCAGTAACCTGCTTTCTTCCACTAGGTCCCAGCTCTGAATACAAAACTTCTGAACCTTTTAGGTCTAAGCCATAACAATGGTAAATCCAGATATCTTCCTTACACAGAGACAATCTTCCCACGAGACAGCAAAATACAACCTGTGTGGCTCACCGTTCTGATCTACACCTTGCATACACTGTGAGGATATGCCATTTTGACTACCACTTAGTAACTGTGTGACCCTCTTGGAACTTGTGCATGTTTGCTTTAAAGTGACCAATTAAACTTCACTGTGGGAAATACGTTTGAATAAAATCTTGGACCCAATAAAAGTAATGGTTCATGAGCATCTTCCTCTTTTCTTCACTCACTCACTGACTTGTGTGGATTAGTTACTTTTCTAGAGTCAATGGTTAGCGAGAGTAGATTTAATACAAGATATTTACAAGTTATAACACTCATCCACAAGCCAAATGCACGAAGAGTGCTGAATGTCTGTCTATGCACTGGAGATCTGAACGATCCAATCAAGGGCTGGGAGCCCATGGCAATGTCCCTTGTACATCTGTGTCTGCACTGAAATGTTGAAGCAATCTATACTGGAGTCAGGGTGCAACACTCACAGTGGAGATGAACACCAGAGATCCTCCGAAGCAAACAGCGGTAATTCTTGACGACAGCAAGGCCCTGAGCTCCTCTCAGGAGGAGAACAGCTAAACTCACTTCAGGGAAACCAGCCATAACACAGCTCCTCCTGGGAAACAGCTGCCATCTGTCTTCTGCTCCCGTTCTCCTTTATACTGTGTTGGTAATAACTTTCAGGTTGATCCTCTACACCCAGAACCTCACCAACTCAGTTCAGCTGCGAATTCCTGCTCAAATTGACCACAATAATAAATCTACCACTCTTTGTGTGTGTGTGTGTGTGTGTGTGTGTGTGTGTGTGTGTGTGTTTGTGTGTGTAATCCAGGTATGCTATTTACCTCCTACGTATTTTTAAGTGAGAAAAGTGTAATGTTTCCATCTTATGTACCTGTCTTAGGTACTTTTCTTGTAGCTGAGACATAGTACCTACAGCTCTAAGAAGGAAAAGCTTACTTTGGATCACAGTTTGTAGAGGTTTCAGTCCATAGACAGCTTACTCCAAGGAAGGGCAGTGTGGCCGAGGGGCCTGGCACAGGAGGAGGAGCTCATGGCGTAATAACAGGAAGCAGAGAGTGAACAAGGGAGAAGGGAGGGAGACATACCCCTCCAGACCACACTCTTCCAAAGAGGTTTCACCTCCCAACATCTCATTCAGCTATAAACTCATCAGTAGGCAAATCCACTGAAGACTATCACATCCCATGATCCAATCACCTCCCCACAGCCCCATCTATGAGCCTATGAATCTTTGGGGAGACATCAAGATAACAGTCCCCTAACCACTGGAGAGTGATTCTAATTTTAAAGATACTAAATTAACACAAAATTCTGTCTTAAGAAAATTACAGATTTTTTTAATGTATAAAATTGACCACAGGGGCTGGGGATTTAGCTCAGTGATTAGAGTGCTTGCCTTGCAAGCACAAGGGCCTGAGTTTGATCCCCGGCACCACAAAAAAAAAAAAAAATTGACCACAATATGAAAGCAGAAGGGATTTTTTTCCATTATAACAATACTGTATAGGGTACAAAGGTTATATGTATAATTTTATTGAAGTCATGAATTCCAAGGCAGTTGTTATGGATTTTCATTTAAATCATTACTGTTTGTTTTTCCCCCTTTAATTTTCAAAGATTAACAAAAGCAATATTATCATCCAGTTTTCAAACTTATCAAGATTTTATCATTTCCTTCCTTCCTTGCTTCCTCCTTTTTCCTTTTTTCTCTTATTTCTTTCACATGATTAATAACCACCAAGATGTTCAAGTCTTTATCTCAGATATGTGGCTATTTAACTTAAGTGGTAAAGGGTGATTATGATTAAGAGATGGAAGTTAGGTCATAACAAATTTAAAGACTACCAACTATAAAATACTTATTATTAAGAACAGTTGAAGGAAATGATTTCTTACATTTGGTTCCCTAGACACAAAGTTTGAGGAAGGGATTTGTTTAAATCTGGAAAACCTAGAAAGGAAGGAGTGAAGAAAACTATGAAAGTGGAAAGAGCTGAACAAGGTGTAATCTCAGGCACAATGAGTTTTGTCTTAATCCACTGACTAAAGGAGATTTCGGAAGCATAAACGGCCATGTGAAATTCCTCACCCTTCCTTCATGCACTAGGTGAGGGCTTTTTGGTAACATTTTCAAGTTTTTGGTCCAGTCACTCAATCAGCCATAATGTGTGTTCTTACCCAAAAGGAGAAGGGAGACAGCTTTATGCAGGCAGTTGGCAGCCAATATCCAAGAAAAGATGAGGGGAATAGGCTGTGGCACCCTAACCCCCACTACACATGCTCAAAGACATGTGTAGGCCCAAGACATCAAAAACAACCAGGTTAAAAAAAAGCCAGATATAATGCAATCACAGTTTTAAAAATTTAAAAATATGCTTTAAAATTTGTAATCAGGAGAAAATATGGAAATTCAAAGGAATAGAAAATATGAGAAGGAAATTATAGAGATTAATGAGTGAAAATGGCATAGCCTGCATCTTACTGGAGTTTCAAAAGGAAATAATGAAAAAGTAATGTTTCAATTGATACCTTAAAATTTTATAGAATTTAAATTATCAGATTTTAGAAATATAGTATATAAACAAGGAAAAGAGTAAATATTTGCCTAGCTAAATAATTATAAAATTACAAATAATTAAAGATAAAGACTCTTAAAAGTATTAAAGAGTTCAAAAGAAAAAAGAGAAGAAATAAGTCAGAAGAATTACAAAGAAAATGGAAACTGCTTATTTATGGTAATGATTTTCTACATAAAGACACTGCATAGCTAAGTGATTAAAATTATTTTAGAGATCTAAATATGAAAAAAAGAAATCTATCAATTGTATGTCTATGTAGTACTGACTATGAGTTAAACATTACATTTTATAAAAGACAATGTATGAAATAATAATGAAATTATAAAATGCTTAAGAGTATGTTGATGTTTTGTTGTTGTTTCTCTGATATGAGACACCATAAATGTAAATAAGGACAAAGGGGTATAATAGATACTATGTAAAAAAAAAAAAGATAGCATTCAAAAGAGAGGAGAACTAGATAGGGAAAAGGGGGAGAAAGAAGGAAGGTTAAAAGAAAAGTAAGATGAAAGGGAAAAAAATGGAAAAATGTAAATAAACCTGTTGCAAATAGAGACGGGTGGGGGAATGGAAGGGAGGGGAGGGGAACAGGGGGGAAAACCAAGATGTATCATGTACACATACAAAATAACCATATTGATTATGATCATTATTTATACAATGTACCAATACGTGTTCTTGGAAAAAAAAAAAGAGTACATTGAACTAGAAATGTGCAGTTCATTAATGGAGAAAATAAAACTTTTTGAAAAACATTATAGAAGTCATAAACAAATGGAGATAAAGGTTATGTTCTCTGTTAGGAAATCTCAACAATGAAATGAGTCAATTCTTCCAAAATTAAACTAAAAATTTAATTGCCATTCAATTGAAATCCCAGCAGGAGTTTTGATGAAGCACAATAAATACATTCTAAATTTATTTAGATATATCCTAAATTTATATGTTAAATTAAAAGGGTCTGGATAACAGACAATCTTTACAAAAAGAAACTGAAATTTAATTTAGCAGATGCCACACCCAACTATGTTATAGTAATTAAGACAATGTGGTATTGAGAAAAGAAGAAACAAAGTAGCCGAAACCAAGTACAGCTAGACCAGAAAAAAAAAGTGTGCGCACGTGTGTGTGTCTGTATGTGTGTGCGTCTTTGAATGGATGTATGTGTGTTGGTATGTGCATATGGAAATTAACCTACTGAATTACACATCAAATAACCTATATGGGAGAATATAAAATAAACTTAACAGTTCACATTATTCACAAAATTATTTTTGTATGCATTAAAATTTAAAGATGCACTGGGGATACAGGTTTGTGGCAGAGCACTTTGCTAGCAAAGTGAGAGGACCTGGGGCTGATCCCCAGCCATACAAAAACAATTTTAAATCTGATTAATAACCTCTCTAAAACTTTCGTTTAAATTTAGCATAGCATATCAGAATAGAATACTATATAAATGAAAATGACAGCAAGTGGGTGAATCTCACAAAACACAACATTGAACAGAAGAACATGTACAGGATCCTTACAGTTACACACAGTTTATACACAGACAGAATCAGCTCATATATTTTTGTGGGTGCACACATAAGTGTGAACCTTTAAGAATGTAGGAAATGATTTACACAGAATATAACTCACTGGTTATCTCTGCTGGGGAGGGGGGAATGTAAGCTGGGAGAAAAGGATTTCCAGTGTCCTATGTCTTAACTTTGGAGATATGCACATGGCGGTGATCATGCTTTGAATGATTTATATGCATATGGTTAAACTTTTAACATGGTTAACATGAAATAGTTTGGAACATAATTTTATAAGCACCCTCAAGCATTTTCCTCACTCACCTACCTGATTAATGTATTCAGTGTCATAACTCATAGTATCATGTTTATCTTTCACAGGAGTTATAGTTTCAAGTCAGACATCACTTGGGTGTTTTCACGTTGGATATCTGCATCTCCTGCTGAACTCAATACATGTCTATTTAGTTCACACTGTGAGATTCGAAACAATATATGACTCCATATATGGCTTAGTCTTACTATTTACAGAACTATCTATGAAGATGGAGTTTCATCAAAGGACAGAGTGAGAAGTTCTGCTAAGGTGATTATGCGCACTCAATAAAGCAAGATAAGATAAATCACGTAGTACAACCCATACATGATAAATTTTCCAAACATAAGTAATCGCCGGTGGTGCAAGTTGTTGGTGTTGGCGTCCACATCCCACTTAATTTTGCCATACAAAATAGTTATCTCTATTTTATTCAAATTTGTTTAATGAAGAACAATGTTTACGTTATAGTTGCTTTCTCTTACTAGGTATGTGTACAAATGTAGAATGTTTTGCTAATTCATAAATCCTGATTGTGGCATCAACACTGATAATTGGGGAAATCCATCAGGGCTGTGTTTAATTTTAGTTTTCTTAGTGAATAAGAATGGTCCATAAATTTGGGATAAAGAGGCTGAAAGATGAAGCACTTATTTCCTAATTCTAATCTTCAATCATTAGTATCTTGAAGAGTCCCATTCACTACTACAGAGACAGAATAGTATCTAAACTTTTATCAGGGTAAGTTTCCACAAGGAAACAAGTGATTATGACAATATAAAATAAACGAAAATCCTTGGAAAGTACTCACTACAGACAAGAGTGGGTAGGAATATCAATTTGGTTTCAAGCAGCATTTCTTGAGTGAGATAAATTAGAGAAATAAATACCAGAGCACAGAAAATTTACAAAAGACTTTTTTCTTACACACGCTATTTTTAAATCAAATCCGAGATGTTACTTATTCATTGTGAGCAACAGCAATGCAAAAGAAAGGCTAATAGTGGCTGTAAAGAAGCTAATTACTGAAAATGGAAATATATGTCACCTTTCAGAGACACTAAAATGTGACAAAAATATTTTAGAATCAATTAAATATGGTGTGTATACATATTAATACTGGTCTCTAATATTAAATATACCTTTAGTGTAGATTGTGGCTAAAAAACATTTGAAAGCCACTATCATAGAAAATGTATTTTCCTCAAATTGGATGGAACATTATAAAATCATACCTAAAACTTTTCAACTGTTTTGAACATACTTAAATGATTAACTATAATTCTTAAAAAAAAGTGGTAAATTAACATAAAAGTAATATTTCCAATATTGACACAAGAATTCCACATACATTATGAAGCCGTCAGTTAGATTACTAATTAAACCAACAATAAAACATCTTCAGAGTCCATGAAATGAGGTAGCTAATAGATAATGTGAACCCAATGAATTCGCCAAACATCAGGAAAGTGAATAGCCATGTGCGTTTCTCAGGGCCACAGACACTTTGAAAACTAAGATTTTTTTCTGTAAAGTATATGGTTTGTTACCAATTACATTCAATACATTTTGAAATATTTTTAATAATTAAAATGTGAATAGTAAAATTGCTACTATAGCTTTTAGTTAAATTTGCTTAAATTAGTCTGACAAAACATTGCTAATCTTTTATTTCTGCAGAATCAAGTACAGAAGAGAGAAGATTGACAAACTTGTAAACATCATGGAAAGAATTGTAGAGAGGAACTGGAGCCACTCGAATGCCATGGGGTTCTCTCTTGTCACACTAAGGAGAGAAAAATAAAGTCAAAACTGTTAGCATTTTTCACTTACTGAAAATCTGCATTCAAGATCAGCTTTCATAAAGCATCATGCCGACTTCCCCAAAACTTAATGTATAAGTAAGCTTTTCACTTTAAGTAAGATATGATATTTCTGTTATTTGGAAATGTCTTCTGATTAATAGTTAAAATAATAATGCGCTGGAACATGACTATCCAAAGTGCTTTGCTGAAGTCTACTCAGCAATTACCTTCTGTAAGCATCAACTATATCAAGAGTTCCCAAATCCCTGGCTGTGGACTTGTGCTGGTCCAGGGGCTGTTAGGAACCAGGCTGCACAGGGGGAGCGAAAGTGGCAAAGCTAGGAAAGCTTCATATATACTTCAAGTCACTCCCCACTGCTGAGCTCTGCATCCTGTCAGATCAGTGAGGGCATCCAACTCTCATTAGGCATCCTGCTGTGAACTACACACACAAGGGATCTAGGTTGTGTTGCCCTTTAAATTATCCCCAAACCATCCTGCAACACACTCACACTCCACGTGTCTGTGAAAAAATTATCTTCTGTGAAAGCAGTCCCTTGTGTCCAAAATGTTGGAGTGAAAAAAAAAAAAAAGGATTGGAGACTGCTGATAATAGATCCTACTACAGTTTTGCTGAGGGATATTATGGAAGAAATAAAGCCCTTCCTTGGACACATTTAAATGAATTAGAATACCACAGGAATATAGAGAGCTTTAGCACATTATTCTTAAATTCAATTCTCTCATCTCCTATCTCACAGAAAATGAGTTGGGTGTATGTCTGGGAATGTTGCTAGGTCCTGAGTTAGGATCAGATAATTTGCCTTGGCCTGAAGATCACTAGGGTGAACTTCAAAAAAAATAAACATTAAGGGTCTCCAAATCATCTTAAACCCAAAATACAGATGAGAAATCCCAAACCAAGAGATCTTCATGAACTTTCCCAAGAACACCCAGCTCGGAAAGGGCTGAGCTTAGCTTGCAGTTCTGATTTTCTGATTTCTGCCTCTGGAATCTGAGGTGACTGTTTCGAAAGATTTGAAGACCACATAAGTCGAACAATGCCTAAGTTATATGATCTTTAGAAATATATTATCATCTGTTTCCATTGAAGTTATTCAGTTAACAATTTCTTAGTTCTCTTTAAGAGATTAAGAATGCCATTTAGGCCTCTGAGTTTAAAAAGAAATAAAAACAAAACATTATTCCTTGTAGTGTTAACATCCTTGAGAAATTTATCTGTTGGACTGAAATGACAAGGGTGAAAGTAACTTACTACAATCAAGCAACTGAATAAGGCTAATTTCTTTTTTTTATTCTTTTACTAAATTATGTTCTTTTGCTCTGCATATAAAATTGATATATATATATATATATTGGGGTTTTTATGATTCAAAACTTGTAAGCTAATAAAAAATATGTTCTAATCTATTACAATGGAATAATTTCTTTGTGCCCAAACAGTTATGGAAAGGATTAAGAAGTTACGTAAAAATTATTTCTTGAAACCAAAATGTGTACTTGTCAAAACTGGACAGACCTTGGTACCCTTCAATTTGCACAGTGATGAAAGGTTAATCGACACTATATCTCAATGGACTGATTAATATGAAATGATATACAACAATGAATAAACCCAAGAATCCAAACTTCATCCCTAATATTGTAGCCCATAAAAACACTGAGCATCAACTCAAGTGATATACTTACAACCACTCCTCTTTTTTGTAGTTCTTCAAAAATATCTTTCTGGGATCTAGGAAATGCTAATGTTAACTGGCAGCCCCGCTCCTCTATATGGGATGGTGTAATTATGTTCACAATTGGTTCCTTGATTTCTGCTTTCCTTTTGCTACAGTAAAGCTTGATCATGTATTCCAGATAACCAGTTAACAAAATGGATTTTCTCCTCAATGCTTTTATAGTCGCTTGCTTAAAGATCTACAGAATGAGAAACAATCAGATTAACAGGGTCATATTGATTTACAAAGAAGTAAAAATTAAGTGCAAATCATGCACAAAAAAGGAAATGCCCACTTTTGACCTATTCGATAAACATCTCATTTTAGATAATTTGTTCTGTGCAGACATAACGTTTTTCATGTTTTGCCATTAAATATTGGAGGCAAAGTTTTTGCAACAGAAACATTGTGCAAATGTCATTTAAATAACACTTTGAAAAGAAACAAATTAAGAGTATGTTCTTTCAGAGTCAACTGATTTAGCATAATCACCAAGCGAAACACACCTTAATCAACTCGTTTAAATATTATGAAATTTAAACTTTTTTCCTAAAGCCATTTTACAAAATCATAACCAAAAAACATTTTCTATAGCATTATGCATATTTTTTGAAGGCCACAAAAAATGCAATATGAAATACATATGTGTGTGTCTGTGGAAGGCAGTGTTACCACTGTTACCTGTAGTTGATTTACTAATTTCTAAACCTTCCCAGATTGGAAGTTAGAAAACAAGCAGTTAAATAATGAAAAACTAAATTTTCTCAACGAGGGAAGCAAATAATGTTCCAAAATACATTTATTATTACTGAAGCATTTGGGCTTTCTTTCTTTCTTTCTTCCTTCTTTCCCTTCTTTCATCACTTTTTTTTTTCCTGTTAAACTCTGTCACTGGTGTGAAAATACTGCAATTTGCTGCCTGAGGTGCCTCATACTAAGATGAGTGACAAGGCCACACAGTAACTGCTGTTGCAACATTTGGGGTCAGAACAGACACGCTTCTCTGGCTTATCTCTTAAGGTCAAATAGAGTTTAAAAATATATCCTGCATGTAAGAGCTGAATGAACTGCTAACAGCATGATGCCTTGGCATGCCACTTACTGTGCCTTTTCTATATCATGAGTGAAAGTATCAAAACTCGAGACAGGGTCATTTGGTGATATCCAGACTTTATCAAGTCTATGAAAATGGTTACTTCTGTAGGTACACATGGCGTGTGCGGGCAGTCATCTGAATAGGATCAAACCTTCAGACACAGGTTTTCTGGTACCATACTGAATGGTGGTGATGCCCTGGCTGAAGCGGAGGATGGCAGGGGGATGTGAAGGAGAAGATGGATGTGTAACAGTATCTACGGATGATGGAGAGAGGTGGAGAAGACAGAATGGCACTCTTTTCTCTTCAAATACACCTCATGGACGGTGTATGAGGCCTGTGAAAGTATCCGCTGCAGTCAGTGGCCAATACCTGTTTTCAGAAGGCAAGTGCAGGCTGGTACAAACAGGCTGCAGGAGCCAAGAGATCCCATTGTATGGACAGGGTGGAGGCATTCTTTCATTGCCTACACAAAGGAAATGCAGATGGCCTTGGGCTAAAGGGGACTCAAGGGAACTCAGCTGAGTTTTGGATCGGTATTCTCTCAGAGATAAAACACAGGCAAGCCACAGCCCACGTGCAGTTTGACTGGGGAGGTTTGGAGTAAAAAACTGCAAAGGCAAGTGTTCCAAGATTCTCTCTGGATATAAATAATATTCTAGGAAATTTTAATGAAGAAATAACTCTGCAAAATGTTCTAGTTCCACTATTGGTCCTACAATATAGTGGTAGGGTGATGTTTGAAGGAAAACTGTCCCTAAGTGTTGGTGGGGATTGGTTCCAAGACACCCTGCAGATACCCAAATCCACAGTGTTCATGTCCCTTACATAAATGACAGAATATTTGCATATAACCTACACATATCCTCCTTCTTTGTTATTTTCTGGTACTTGAGATTTGGGCCTAGAGATGTGAACCTACTCTAACCCGAGATACATTCTCAGCCCTCCTTATATATTTTAAATCATCTCTAGATGACTTTAAATATCTAATGCAATATAAATGTTATATAACTAATTGCTCTACTATATTGTTTAGGAATTATGATAAGATAAAAGAGTCTGTACATGTGCAATATTTTTTCCTGAATATTTTCAATATATATTTTGTTTTCACAGAAGAGAAACCTATAAATATGAAGGGCTGAATGTATCCTTTTAATAATGATTCATAAGTTCATTTGTTCACAGATCATTAGTTGTATCCATAAGTTAGTAATTCTTTGGAGAATATTACTTAGAGTTTGTTTTATTTAAAGATGGGTTGCTTTTACAGATTTCTCTTGATAACCAGACATCATTTTTGTGATAGTGTGAACTTTAATATACTCTGGAATGTAGTCTCTTTTTTATAAAAAAATTTTTTAAACATAAAAGTATTTTCCACATTATGAGCACAAGGGCGTTTGTGTGCCAAAGGTGATTTTAAATTTTCATCACAGAGTATGAAGTGCATATTCTGAGGCTTCACATAAAAATGAGAGGCTAATAGGAATTAGTGGGGAAATAGAACATATATTCTCTTTTCTTTTTTCCCAGAGAATTCTCCATTTTATATGCAGAAAGAATACTTTTTATTCAGAACAAAATTTAGCATGTAGTTTAAAGGTATTTAACTTGTAACAGAATTCTTGGCAGAGTTTCTGCTGTGTGGGTTACTTACTCTTTTTTAATGAGCAAAATGAACACAATGCTAGAAATGTGAAAATTAAATAGGAAAAGTTTGCATAGTATGATATTTTAATTGTCACGTTTTTCTCTTGAATTCTTATCATGGTTCTGTAATGTCTCTGTGAGGAAATGGTGCATTTTTGTGTTGTTCTTTGGGTCTTCTGAATTGCCATATATTTTAATTGTTTTTTTTTTTAAATTTGGAGCAATTTATTTCACTATGAATTTAAATATTGAATAGATCTAAAATTGTCTACCTATTACTACTTGTAAATATGAACCTTCAAAATACAATATATGTAAATTGCAAAAAAATCACTGGAAGAATGAGAGGACTTCTGAAGTACTTGGCTGTAAATATCCTCATTACTAAAATGTGGCAAATTAATTAAAGAGTAATAATTACTCGTTTGTGTCATATTTAGTGTATGCTGTGGAATGGGGTGCTGATTTTATTTCCCTTGATCTATACTATTTTTTAAATGACTGTATAAATGATTAAGATCTAACAATACAAAGAATAAGTTTGAAAGTGATTATAAAGTATTATTTTATGATATCAATCTATCATATGCTAATATGGTTGTAAACAAAATGATATTAACATCTTTTTAAAATTATTGTATTGAGAATCAGAAATCATTTTTATGTCCAATTGTTTCTTAAATATAGACTCTCTCTTCCAGATGTAGAGTGTTTCTTGAAAGTGTTGAAACAATTCAGAGACTGCTTGATTCATGAATTTATTTCTTTTGTTGACTCAAACTTCAGCCACATTATCCCTTAAGATGCAATAATTGCTTTTAAAAGGTAAAGGAAATACTGACACGGTAAATCCATGGATGCTGACTCAAATGTGGAATCAGAAATGTTTAGAAAGTAGGATGTTTTAACAGAGTGGGAAGCATCTATTATTGTGTAATTTTAAATTTTTACAGTTTATAATGAGGTGGATGGATTTTGAAAAACACTTCTGCCAATGTAAAACTTGACTAACTGAAGATAATTCTGGTCAGAATGTATCTCAGCAGTGAATGGTTTCCACAGGAAGCTCTAGAGAAATACTTAAGTCATAATAAGCTCCAGAGATGGATCGACCCTTCTTCTTTCGGCTTTCAGGTTCCTTTAGCTAGATTTAAATTTAGATATTAATGGGAGAAATGAAAGCAGTCTTCAGATTCCAAGAGTGAAAACTTTGCTTGGGAGACTAATAGTGTGATGGGAAATGAGCAGTAAGAAAACAGAAATTTGTCTCCTTTCCTACATCGGGAGAGGGGAGTACGAGTTGGAAAGCCAGCTCTCTGCACAGAACATATCAAAATGAGAGTTTCTAAAAGGAAATTTCTAGGTATATCTGAGAAGTCATTTTGTGATGATAAGAAAAATCAGAGGAAATTAAGTATCAGTCCTTCCTAAGGCGTGACTGAGTGCCTTCCATATTTTAGCTCATCTTCTCCTTGATAAAAACTTGCAAAGTTGGATAGACCTGTATTATATTTTAAAATCTTTTTTAAAAAAGTTTACCTAAATGGATATTATAAAGCAACTCAAATATTGGTATCTGGTTTAGTAGTCATACTTTTATTTTAAAAATTTTAAAAAAGAAAAATGTGTCGACAGCCGGAAATCTTGTCCCTGGAGCTATTTTCCAATTTTAGGGGGGAAAAAACCCAACGTGAAAACGGCACATGCTCCATCTAGTGGTCACACTGGGTAGGTGCTCTAAAGTAGGGTGAAACGGAAGTGAAATTGTGTCTAGTGGCCAGGCTGTGTAAGAATAGTAGAACTTGACCCTGCCGTCCAGAGACCAGAATGAAAAACTGCTACGAATCTTCACAGCGTTCCAGAATTCAGAAGTTAGAAGAAATTCTGACCCTGTCCCGTATTCGATGGTGGAATCCACCACAGGATTTTCTAAGAATCTTAGACTAGATGATTTTAGAATATACTGAAGAAAAAAGTTCAAATTTTTCTTTTGGTAGCTCTCGATAAAAAAAAAAAAAAACAAAAAAACTTCTGTCAGAATATTTACGTATGTTTATTTAAAATATATTTTACTCTATGCATATAAAATTAATATATGCATTAATATTATTAACATATGGTCTATAATTATTAACATATATTTACATGAATGGATTTAGTCTAGCCCTAAATGATAACAAAGAAATTAGAGGTTATTTTTCTACATATCTATTTTTTATCTATTTTAAAATTATACATATTTGTATACATAATATATATTATATATAAAATATATATTACATATACAACAACTCACTATATAAATGTTGATTTAAGAGTGAGACTAAGTTTATGCAAAAATATGAATTAATTTAAAATGAAATATTGACTTATCATAATAGAGATTACACGTGGATTTAATGGCAAAGACACCCTGGCAAATCAAGCAACCATCTAACTTGTGTAAAGAGACAAACTTTTTTAATATTTGGCTTACTCTAATCAGTCATACTGTCTTTCCACATTAAAGTAAGTTTTTTTTTATACCTTTGTCACCTAGCACTTTTCTTTTTCATTGATTCACAGACTAGAAGAAATGAGATTCCCAATAATCATAATGTCTGACCCATATAATACTTTTCCAATAAACACATGTTGTTTGAGTGAACTGATGAAGAATGAACTATTACAAGCTTATTTTGTTTAAAGAGAAACTCAGAGAAGGTCAAATAACTTATTCAAGTTCACTAACTGGAACAAAATCATGTCTTCCTAGGTCGGCTCCAGTTACGGTTAACATGTCAACAAAGTGCCAAACACTATGATGGGGGCTGAAAGTACAAAAGAAAGATCACTGTTATCATCCTGTCACTATTTTAACAGAAAAAATGCTGCCTTTTGTTCATCGTTCATTCAAACTCACATTTATAACCTTGTTGATTATCAGAGGAAGTACAACTATCTGGCAGCACGAGGTAGGGAGAAGAGGGAAAGATGTCGGAAGGCTGAAGCACGAATCTCCTACCTCCAGACTAGCATGCAAGGAGCAGACCAGCAAAATGGGAGGATTCGAAATCCGGAATCCACTGACCCCAGGGATTAACTGCAGCTCTGGAAAGATTAAGACATGGCTGTTATTATAGAAGACACATTTAAAAAGCCCAAATCAGTAAAGAAACGAGAGAGTAGAAGAGTAAGACTTTAAAAACAACTTTTATTTTTAGGTAGGATTTCTGCGATAATGAAGAGAAACTTGGCGGAGTGAAGAGAGCAGCGTTGAATCAGTTAGCTTTCTGTTTCTGGGACAGTGTGCCCAGTTCCCACAATTTAAAGGAGGAAACATTTATTTTGGCTCACAGTTTTCAGGGTTTTATTCCAGGGTCAATGGCTTCAAGGCAGAACAACTTGGTGGGGGAAAGTCACATAACTCATGTGGAGTCAGAAATAACATGGCAGCAAGGAGGCTGCTCACCTTGTGGCAGCCCGGAAGCAGAAAGCAGGTGAAGAGCAGAGGGGAAGGGGCCAGGGACCAGGTATAGGCCCCGAGGTCAGGCCTTCATCACTTACACTAAACAGGTCCCGCCTTCCAATTGTTTATTTGGCTAATACCCTCACAATCCAATAACCTCTTCAGAAATGCCTTAATCCAGTCAAGTTGACAATCAGGATTAATTGCCACAAGCATGTCCCCCCTTCCTGTGGCAGTTCCCATCTTCCCTATCCCACAATCTCAGCAGATGATGGAACCCTAGAACCCTTACACACATGATAAAATTGCTCTCTTCTAGAAGTTCTTCTGGAGTTGGGCCCCTGGCTTCTGAGCCCCAAGCCATTGTCCCCTGATCTACCCCATATCTTGGTTTACTACCAGGAACACCTGCTGTGAGAGAGAACATCAAGATTTGGAAAATATGTAATTGTAATGTCACCCAAAGGCAGAAGAACAAGGAATAAAATAACCTAACAAGATGAATTTTAGTTGTAGGGTTATTAGATCAAATGACATTTTTTAGGATGAAGAAAGGAGCTTTTTTTTTCTTTATAAAAAGAAAAGATCTACCTAAGTATGATATATTAAAAAGATACATTAATATAATATATGATAACTAGATTAAGTACAATGAGTTACAGCAAATTATCTGTAAATCCAAAATGGTTAAAATAGCTACTTAGAAATTAAGTTAAAACTAAACCTGACTAAGAAAATGTTAAAAACGTATTGCTCTTTAGAAATTCATCTAATCTGGGACTAGTAAAACTATGATATGTAGATGATTTTGGAATATGGTCACAACCATTTATCTGTGTTTCCCTAGTGCCTCTTTTGTACCATAATACAAAGCTGAGTATTTGCCACTGTTATGGCTTTTGTTTAGATGCCCACCCCCAGCCTCATGTGGTCACAGGTGGGGATTTTCAGAGGTGGCTGAATCCAGAGGGTATGATTAACTCATGGTGCAATGCTAGGATTAAAGGTGCTGGGATTAAAGGTGGTCGATTACTAAATCAGTTCACTAGTTTGGCATCGCCCTAATCCCAGTAGCCTGGATAAAATATAAGGGACAGAAAGAGCTGTGGTCACCCCTTGCTTGCTTTGATACCTTCTGCCTGCCATGAACTGTTGCTCTTTGCTATGCCCCTCTGCCATGCCTCCCTGCCTTAGAGCCAACTAACTAGGAACTGAACCTCCACAAGCTGTGAGCTAAATAAACCTTTCCTCCTTTAACTTTGGGTATCAGGTGTTTTGTCTCGACAACAAGAAAAGTAACTAAGACAGCCACAGAGATTATATAACCCAAAATTTAAAATATTTCCTACTTTGTCTTTCACTGAGAAGAAAACCTAACTCAAAGAATTTGAATAATTAACATAAGACAGCCAGTTATTTCATGGGGCCAAGATAATACACAGGTTTCCTGATTCAACTAGAAGAGCCCATTCTGATTCTTCTGAATCTTGAAAATTCAAGTATATTTGATATAGTATCTCAAGTTTGGCAGCATTTGGAAGGATCTACTTTATCTGCACCTCAAAACACTCAGTGATGCTTTCTGCATTGGATAGTTTCATTTTTACACATAGATTTAAAGTACTGCTATATGCTACTTGTTTTATAGCTTTGAATTTGATGTACAATTAACCAAATCCTGAAATATATATTATTTACCTCAGGTATGTGGCACAACAAAAGCAATTGTCCAAGCTAATTTGCCCCAAGATACATTGATTTGCAGGATCACAGAACTATTAAGCAGCAATTTGGGTCAACTCCCCAGTCTCTCTGATCTCAAGTGACAAAAATTCGCTCCTGCTTTTACTGTTGAATGTTTGGACACTCTGTACTGATGCGATCCAAGCAGGCCACATGAGCCACAGATTAGGTTTCATTTCATTTTATCTCTCTACAAAGGAACAGACTCAATATCATGCTACAATCTATAAACAGTCTTCCACACAGAAAATGGCATTTCTTATTTTAAGAGCTCTCAGTGACATTTTCAAAGTGCATGCTTCATAGGGCAAATAATACAAAAATGGATGAAAATTAAAATAAAATTATAATAAAATAACATTTGAAGTGAAAGTCAATATACTTACCATTATCCATTTTAAATCTGGTGTTGAGTTGATGACCAAACCATCCCACTAACCTGAAATGTAAGATAACATTAGCTATTTTAACCTACAAAAATGACTACCAATTAATTTTGGAATATAATATGCTATTATAAATAATAATATTAAAATAGTATTAAAATCATTTGCGATTTATTATTGAATTCCTAAGCAAATAAATGCTACATGATAGAAGTAGGCAATTAATATTCAAATTATTTTCAAGAGGAGAATAGTGTCAATTGGCCCATACTACTAGTTATTTAATATTTGTGCAGCAAATTCACTGAAGTTATATTTAATACATTTTTTCTTATTTAAAAATATATAAAGAGTTTCAAGATGGTAGACTGGAAGCAAACCCAAACTAGAGACAGGCTATGCATCAAGGTAAGTGAGGGTTGGAAAATGCTGAAGTTCAATAGTAAGTGGGTACTTGGAGAAACCCAGAGAGCGGAGAGCGAAATGGAGCACGAGAAAAGTGCCCTAAGTACAGGCTCACAGCAGTGCTGCAGGGGTGAGGATGGCCAAAAGGAGGGGAGGAAGAGAGAGGCCCAGTAAGCATAGAAATCATCATGGATCAGAGGGCAATGCGACCATTATGACTGACAGATGCTGAGCAGATTAGCGAAGGGCACTTCCGGGTGTGCCGTGGGGGGCCGTGGAGGAGCGCGTCTGGAGGGGAGTAAACTTGGTGACTATGTTTGGCTTCTAGCCTTTTCCTTTCTAGCCATCTTCAGCTGTGCTCCACTTCCGAGCTACATGAACTAAGTAGCTTTGCTTCCTGAAGCACTTCCGCCATTGTGTTTCTTGTTTGGAGCCAGCAACCACAGACTGAACCCTCTGAAACCATGAGAAAAACGAAATTCTTCCTCTTTTAAGTGGTGTATGATGGGAACTGGTGCCAGCAACTAAAAGCTGGAGAATAAGGGCAGCACACACACAAGCGATCTGGGATCGGCAAGTGGGCTTGTGCTGGAGAACGAGTCCTGGAGGGCAGTACTGGGAGCCATTTTAAGAAGACCCTGTCTGAGCTTACTGCTTTGGGAAACAAAAGCTCTTGCCTTTTCCCTTTCCTGGGAACATGCAGAAAATGTTACTATATAGTCTCCTCGCATTTCTCCCCTGAGAAGCAGTTTGGTCTTTGGGTACTGTCTCCGAAGCAAACCTGCTGAAACACGCTGTGCAGTAGTAAAGTGGCCAGTGAGATAGAAGCGAGTCCTGCTCACTCCCCGTTAAGGCTAGTAGCTCAGTGTAGCCAGCTGAAGATGTTCAGGAAAGAAGAGGCGAACATGAAACCTAGGAGTAACTGAGTCTCAGAAGACCAGGGTCCTGGGTCGCAGGTTGCGGGTCCTCCCAGTGTGGATAGCTGCCCAACTCCCTGAGCAGACTTCACAGAGGACACTGGAGTCCAGACACACTGCAGTGTCTTGGGTCAGCCCGGCCCTGGGAGTGCGCTGAGGTAATGTCTCTGGAGCAAATTCCTGTCAGAGGAGCTGGCGAACAGGACAGCTGAACGCTATTCCAACTGGCCCTCGTCCCAAACTATTCCCACGCTAGGCAAACGACACAAAAATAAGATGGAAGAAGGGTGAACAATGCCTAATCTTTACAGAGGGGGTACTGTCATTCTTTTATTAAGATCTTCTTTTCTGATATTTGTTGTTCGTTTCATATATACATACATACATTTATAAAATGTTTCTTTTCTGTCCTTTAATATTCAAAATTTTAAAACTTGTCTTTTTTTATTTTTTAAAAGACGTCTACTTTCAGTTTCTACCTTTCACCTACTTTTCTTTCTCTTTTGGAATTTTCTATGTTTTGGCATTTCCTTTTTTGTCTCTTAATTAACTTTTCCAAGAGGTTATTCAACTTTTCAGTTTATTCCATATTACTTTTATTCCCATCATTCCTCTTATTAGTGGTGTTGGGGATACTGCAGTTTTTCATGTTTTTATTTTAATGTAATACAAGTAGGTGTTAATAAAGAAAATGTTAAAAAATCACTCTTTCATGGAAAAATAAAACAAAATTTTACAACAAAATAATTAAGAGAATAATAATACTTTGAACTACTGAGCCAAAATATTACTCAGAGTATAATAATACTGCAGTTTTTAACTCAGTTGAAAGCCTCACTAATAGAATAGATCTGGCAGAAGGAAAGAATGTTAGTATCTCAGAGCAAGAATAATGAATTAATATATAAAGAATTATATACATATATACAATAATAAAGAAAAAAGAAGAAAAAATGAAAAGAATATCCACAATACCTGGGACACCAATTAAAAAGGCTAAATAAACAAATTATAGGAATAAACAAGGGAGGAGTCAAGGTACAAAGTAAAGTTCTAGAAAACCCATTCAGTGAAATAATAACAGAAAATTTCCTAAATATGGAGAAAGGTATAGCCATCTAGGCATTCAGGACCCCAAACAGACATCACCAGAAAAGAATGGACCTCGATGGCATATGATAGTTAAACTTCATAACAAAGAAAGAATATTGAACAGCACAAGAAAGAAGAGTGAAGTCACATACAGAGACAAACCCACGAGAATAACAAGCTTCTCAAAGAAATGCTGAAGGCCGGTATATCATAAAACAATATATTTCAAGAAGTGAAAGAAAACAGCCTGCAACCTAGATTACTATATCCAGCAAAGTTAATCCTTTACAAGTGAAGGGGAAATATATGCCTTCCAAGATATTCACAAGCTGAAGGGATTCATGACCATAAAACCAGCGTTACAGACGATACCTAAAGGAATCCTACACTAAGGAGAGGACATAAGATAAACTCACTTATTAGAGTGTAAGAATAAAATAAAATGCTTTAGAAGAGTAATAAGCAAATGAGAATTAGGAAAGAATCAAATACTCAGTGAGTCACCAAAATTTTATGATAAATAAGGGAGAAAGAAACAGATTATTCAAAACCATCAGAAGAAAAATGAGAAAATGAATAAAGAATGAGTATAAACCTTTCAATAAACCTGAAAGTAAATAGCATAAGTTCTCCAATAAAAGATGCAATCTGGTTGATTTGATTAAAAACCATGGCCCCAAGTATTTGCTACCTGTAAGAAACAGACCTTAGAAGTACAGACACATCCAGACTGAAAATGAAAGGGCAGAAAATGATACTCCAAGCACATGGAATCCAAAAACAAGCAGGAATACCATGTTTACATAATTAAGGAATATTTTGAAAACTTATATGCTGATGATACATTACAAAATCAAGAAGAAATGGAGGCATTTCTAAATATATATGATTTTCTAAAGTTGAACAAAGAGAACCTATAAAACCTATACAGAGCAGTAAAAAGCAATGTGTTGGGAGCGATTATAAAGTCTCCCAACCAAAAAAAAGTGCAGGACCAGATAGATACAGTGCTAAATTTTACCAAGCTTATAAAGAACTGATTTCACTATTACTCAAACTATTTCAGGAAATAGAAAGGAAATGAATCCTTGCAAACTTATTCTACAAACCTAATATTAGCCTATCAAACCTGACAAAGACACAACAACCAAAACAACAGCAACAACAAAAACTAGACCAATACCTTTGATGAATATATGTGGAAAAATCCTCACTAAATCTTTGCAAATTGAATTCAACACCACATTAAAAAGTTCATACACCCTAGTCAAGTTGGTTTCATTTCAGGAATGAATGAATGGTCCAGTGTATACAATTCAATCAACATGATTCAGCGCATAGATAGAATCAAGTATGAGAATCACATGATTATCTCAATTGGTGCTAAAAAAGTCTTTGACAAAATAAAACATCCCTTTATGCTAAAAATCTTGAAGAAACTAGGTATAGAAGGATCCAACTTCAATTTTCAAAAAGGGCCATAAAATGTATATACAAAAAACCCATAGTAAACATTATAGTGAATTAGGAAAAAAAACTGGAACCACTTTCTCTAAAACCAGACAAGAGACAATAATAATAATAATAATAATAATAATAATAATAATAATAATAATAATAATAATAATGAAATGATTATAAATGTAAGGGAGCTTTCTTAAAATTTCGAAATAAACTGAAAAGCCAAAGGGATAAAACACGAATACAATATTTTTTACAAGAGAATCTCTCTAGAGGAATAGTCCCCAAAAGCTTGTACATAATTGTTGAAAGTTTCAGAATAATTTTCTAAAGAAATTGGTTACTTTCACAGCACATGGGATTTTTTCTGATATATTCTGTAGTATTTTATGTCAAATTTATGTTAACAATATTCAATGAAAAACCCTATGTGTACAAAAACCCTATGTGTACAAAAAATACACATAGATTTCTATCCCAGAATTTCACCTCTTCCAATTTATCCAAAAGACTAATTAAATTTTACTATTTGTATTACATGACAGTTTGTGCACTAAAACAGTTAGCATTGTTACTATACCATCAATAAGTATTTACACTACACTGCTTATAGTGTCAAAATCACCTTGGACATCTTTATGACAGAGAACTGATAAGTAAATTAAGTTACACATGTATTATGGGGTGCTCCGTAGCCATTACAAAAGTCCTGTATATCCAAAAAGTTAAAAATCTCTTATTTAAAAAAAATACACTTATAATGGTTAAACTACAGATCATAATATTTAGACCACAATTCCAATTTTAGAACAATGAGTGTATATAAAGTAACTATTACAGACTTTTAAAATTTTCTGCTTTATTCATATCTATTTTGTGGAACATTGTAAAAAGCACAAAATGTTTCGTCATCAGGGAAAAGATCTAATTGTTATTTTGACTTCATCATTAACCAATTTTAATTCCAAAATATCTTACATCCATGTTTTGCACACACATTTTATATAGAATTAGTAAAGTCTGATTAATTATGGAAATGATTAATATTTCTAATCCCTCACTTAAAAATATTAATTGTTCCCAGGTTTAAGGTTGAAATTCATAACGTATCAGCCCAACCATATCTTTCAAGACACATTTCTAATTATTGATTCTCTCATTTCAAATAATTTCATTCTCATGGATTACAACACTGCCATACAGAAGGATAAACTTGAGTCGTTTGTAGGAAAATGGATACATCATGAGACAATAATGTAAGTGAAGTAAATCAGACACATAAACTTAAATATTGCATGACTTCTCTTATATGAGAAACTCAATACATAAAAAAAGTGCAAAATAAAAGACGATAGAGAAAAAAGAGAGAAAAAACATTATAGTCATCTAGCATGGACGATGTATCCAAAAGTAAACTTATGTGTTTTATAAGTTTTTGGCCTGTTAGTTTGCTGTGCATCTGTATTCATAATAACTAATTTTATAAAACTTATAAATAAATGAATTTGATGATGGCTAAAATGTGGGGTGTGAAGGGCATGGGGAAAAGAAAAGAATGGAGATGTGTTATACACATGTACAAATTTAGCACAGTGAGTGTAATCATTATGTACTGCAAATGTGTACTAACAATTTTTAAAAATTAAGAAAGAAAAAAAAACCTTTTCATTCTCAGAATCTCATACCACTCTCCTTTTACCCCACTGATTCTTTGGCCTGTAATGCGGACATTGGATGGAAGCTCCGTAGGAGAAATTAAGCAGAGAATCAGGGCAGAGTGAGAGAAGATCAAATGAAAGACTAAGAAGGTTGCTATAAAAATAGACTCTGAAGTGACGGTGAGGTAACCAAGTTGGAATACAAAATCCTTGTCTTTGAAAGAACCAGGGTGTCAGAAATGGCGGGGCCATTTTCCAGGGATGCTCATGTCTTGTGTAGAAAAAGGGAGACGGTAGACCCCTGTGAGGAATCGTGAGAGTGCTCATAGCTGCAACTAGTGAGCGAATGAGAAATCTGAAAGGATATTCTTCCATCTTGTCTAGCCTGCTACCTCCGTATCTCACCTGCATACCTGATCCAGGAATATTCGATTCACTCAATAATAAGGAATGGACAGGGAATGGGTACAGTCCTGATGTGAAAACTGCGTGAAAAACTGAGAAAACAAGAAAACATACACACAGATGAAGGTGATGCATGAAGAAAAGTTTGACAGAAAGCTGATGAAAAATATAAAGCAACTGAATAGTGAAAATAATAGGAATTTAATGAAATATTATACCATAAAATGGAACAATGCCAAATAAAAATGTAGGAATAGGAGTAGATACAGATAGGTAGGTAGAGAGACAGACAGAGATAGCTTAACAATACAAGGGGTAAAAAATGAGCTTTCAGCAGGGAGGAACAATTAGAAAAGAAAAATAAAACACATTAAAGAAATAAAGATGGCTAGGGCCAGAGATTTAACTTAGTGGTTAGAGTGCTTGTCTAGCAAGCACAAGGCCCTGAATTCAAAACCCAGCACACACACACACACACACACACACACACACACACACACACATACACACACAAAGAAATAAAGAAGGCTGTAGACTGAGGTAGGAGAAGAGTAAGTTTCAACCCAGCCCAGGAAATTTAGTGACATAAGGAGATCCTGTCTCAAAATTTTCTTTTCTTTTTTTTTTTTTTGTACCTGGGATCAAACTCAGGGCCTTGTTCTTCCTGTCTCAAAATTTAAAGAAGAAAAACAGGCAAACAAACAAACAAACAAAAAATCAGGGGCTATAGATCAGTGTGAAGGCCCTGAGTCCAATCCCCAGTCTCTTATTCTGCTCCCTCCATTTCTCTCTCTCTCTCTCTTTCATACATACGCGCGCGCACGCGCGCACAGATTTGGCAAGAGTGTCAGAAAGATAGGATATTGGTATAAAGACAGTAAGCAGCGGAGGGTACTGTGAGGAAAAAAAAAAAACAGAAAGGTTTAAGATCATTTAGAGAGAAAATAATAAATATAGTACCCAGAGAAGGAAGTTCTGTCAAAACCAAAATAAGTTTATAAAAAAGAAATATACAAAAAAAATTCAAGACAATTCTGGTTAATTTAAAATGTATTTGAACATATATATGTATTTATGTATTTCATATATGTATATATGAAACACTTGATCTTAGCTAAAAGGCCAAGAAATAATTGAATTTACATAATGAAAAAAATGTAAAATTTTCTAAATTGAGGAAATGTAGTCCACAGAGGTCAATTTTGGTCCTTTTATATTAAATTGTTAGGTTTTTTTTTTTTTTTTTCTTTTTTTTTGGTGCTGGGGACGGAACTCAGGATAAAATTGTTAGATTTTAAAGATGAAGAAAAATACGAGTTTAGGCAGAAAAGAAAGTCAGAATACAGTAAGAAATACTAGATTGGCTTCAATATAATCAAATTTAAATATTCAATGAGTAAATAATATAGAAATACTTATGTAATACTTAAAGGAGGCAAACATGAGAGAAAAATGTTTGGGTGTGCAAACCACATAAAGTTCACAGGTGTTTATCAAACAAGAGTCTAGCTAATATTTTCCCATGAATTCTTCATGAAAATTTTACATAACTGTGAACTTAAGTTAGCCAAGAGACAACTAGTTAAGCTATGGCAAAAAGCGTGCCACGATACTGAATGGCTTTTATTGCAGGCTTGAGATTGAACAAATGTGCAGAATAAGGTGACAAAACTTAATAGAAGAATATGCTTCATAAAAAAATGATAATGAACAACTTAAACCCAGCAGGTAAAGTAATTTCACTTATTATATATTATTAATTTCACTTATTATATATTATTAATTTCACTTAAACTTTATAAGTAAAACAAGCATAACAAGAGCAAGTAATACAAAACAAACACCTAAATGTTGAATCTATTGACTTAATAATTTGAATTACGGGAAGTTAAGTGAGAGGAAGAAGAAATCTGCCAAATGTGTCATTTTTCAGAGAAAGAAATTAATAGAATGAAAGAAGAAAGAAAATTTTAAATTAAACATTCCTAAATATTTCAAAATCTACTTAATTATTCGACAAATGAAAAAAACAAGAAAAATACCTCATGTCGAAAAGTGCTTTAGTATATGTGCTGCAAAAGTGAGCATGGAAGATGCCTTAGAAAGCTCGAGAAACAGAAAATTAAATGACATTAAGTAAAACCAGATATATCTGTCAAAGCAATAAATGTCAATGGGGTAATTAATACACTGAAAGAGAAAGTTACCAAGTGATTCTGCAAAGCAGAGACAATTAAAATATGTGGCTCAGAATGACCCAAAAGGAAGAGTGAAACGTGAATGGCAAATGAAAAATAAAGGAAGGTGCAATCTTCATATCCAAAAAAAGGAGGAGCTCTGACTAAAAGGGAAGTATATTTCATAATGTTAATGATAAATCACAACAAAGATAAAACTGATATAAATTTCTAGACATCACATATTGTGGGAGCAACATTCATGAAGCAATTATTTAAAAGAAAGATAAGTATGCTGTTTTACTTTTTTGTTTTGTTTTTTTGGTGCTGGGGATCGAACTCAGGGCCTTGTGCTTGAGAGACAAGCACTCTAACCGCTGAGCTAAATCCCCAGCAAGTATGCTGTTTTAGAATAGTTTTGTTAACCTTTCTAAGTCCGTGACAGATTAAATGGCTAAATATATCAACTAAGAAGATAGATCTGACTGATAAATATTAACGATACACTCTGAAATACCATAGGTCTAAAACATGTTCAGAATATATTGATCATAACTCCAAAAATCTAATACGGTATTTCCAAAGTGTATATATTTGCGGACTATATTTTCTGACAATGATGCAAAAACATTAGCAATTAGTAAGAATCTAAGAAAATAAAAACAGCTGATACTGCAACAAATTAAAATAAATTTTTTCTCAAATTACATGTAGAATAAAGAGGAAGATATGGAATTGACCTTTTTTTTTTAAAAAAAAAAGAATGATTATGAAACACTACATATCTGCACTCTGGGGACATTGCTAACATAGTGTTGGAGGAGAATTCATAGTTCTAAATTTCAGCTCAGTAAAGAAAATTTTAAATGAAAACAAATAAAAAACAAGATGGAAAATTTTATAAAAGAACAAAAACAAAAAACCGAAATAGAGTAGCAGTGTGCAACTAATAAATAAAAGTTAAAGTTAATAGTTAGAAAGCACAAAATAATATTTATATGGATACATAAATCAAAGAATTGTGGTAGAGGATCCCAAAAAGGGAAGAAAATGTAAGACACCATAGCCATGCAAAATAAAGCATTATTTGAATGGATAATCACAAAATAGAGAAATATAAGGGCATTGTGTGAGACAAATTGCTTGAATTAATAAAAAAACCTCTAAATAAAATGATAAACAACTTTCTAAGAGAATGTTATTTGTCTAACCTAATTCCAGGAGACAGGAGACTAATAAAATCTAAGCCAACAGATTTTAACAGAAAAATCAGAAAAAAATCACAAACTCCTACATGGCATAAAAGAGAATGATTTTATAGGGAAATTCTGCTAATGTTTCCCATTTGATATTTGTTCCTAGTGCTTTTCGAGATATGCCGTGCATAGAAAAGAAAAAACAAATCAAAAGAGGAGTAAGGGAGAAATTACTATTTTTTGTGATACTATTAATATTAAACTAGGTTAGACTTGCACATATAAAAAACAAACTAATCTTATTTAAGTATATTAATATAAAAATCAGGTTAGACTTAACAGGGAAACACCAAAGGCAATTTCGTTAAAACCAAGATTTTACAGGGGTAAGAACTAGAAAGAGGAAGTAAATTACTACTATTATTAAATTACATAATTGTGTACCAGGTATAAGCAAGAAGATAAATCTGTATAGCAGTCTAGTACACAATTAATATGAAAAATCATTCCAAAATATAAAGTTGCAATAAATGGATGTATTACAAAGTACTTGAGACCTGCGTCCTCAACAACCACAAAACCTTGAGAAATAGTCACTAACAAGAGAAAAACCAATTCTCCTCAAATTGATGTGTAAGTTTTTTATGACCCAAGAACAAATACAAGTAAGTCTTTGTTTGATTTTATTTGTAAATAAGCAAGCTGATTTTAATATTAAATGGAAAAACAACAAAAACTACTAAGAAATATCTATAAAGACAGAGCAAGGAAGTGGAATATTCCTACAAGTTTTACTGTATTATAAAGAGTCTAATGGAAACAGTGTGTTACTATAGCAGCAAATTAATAATATGCAATTTATTTTATTAATACAGTTAAAGAGAAACACAAGATTATTTCTATAGACCAATGAATCATAAAAGAAAGTTCTGTTAAGCAACAACTTAAAAAATTTTCAATTCACTTCACAAAGGATTAACTAATCTCATAAAAATATGTGTCTGTTGAGATGACTCACGTGTAAAATTAATGAAATGCTATCATTTGGGACAACGTGGATGTTACTGGAAGACATTATATTAAGTGAAATAGGCCAAGAACAGACAGACAAATACTGGATGATTGCACTCATATGTGGAATATAAAAAAAGTTACTCTCGGGCTGGGGATTTAGCTCAGTGGTTAAAGTGCCTGCCTGGTAAGCACAAGGGCCCAAGTTCGATCCCCAGCACCAAAAAAAAAAAAAAAAAAAAAAAAAGTTACTCTTAAGGAAATTAAAACAGCAGTCATCAGAGAGTGGGAGTGGACGTAGAAGGGAGAGATGAAGAAACGTTGATGAATGGGCGTTAAATTCAAATTAGACAAGAGTAAGTTCTAATGTGGCATTGAACAGTAAGATGACAATAGGTAATGAATGTATACTGTATATCTCAAAAAGCTAGAATAAAAAAGGATTTTTAATGATATTATCATTTAAAAGTGATAAACATTTGAGGAAGTGGCTATATTTAACCTGACTATACTGTATATACATATCTCAAAAAATTACATGAAACACTATTAATATTTCTAGTTTCTGTTTTTATGTATCATCTAAAATAAATAAATTTCATTAAAAACATGTAGAGATGAACAAGGCAAAAATAATCATATAAGAATGGCCAAAGGTTATAAATAGTTCATTTATACAAAAGAAAACTGATTCTTAAAAGTTAGAAAATCTCTACACTTATTAGTGATAAAAATACAAATTAAAACTACAGTGAGACATCATTGTTCACCTCTCGACTGACAAAGATTCGGTTTGATTACGTAACCCATTAGTACGACTGTGAGATAAAGAATAGTTCCCAAGTACTATTGTGGGGTGTAATTTGCTGTGCTCTGGTGGAGGACTGATGAGTAATAACTACGAACGATGTAAATATATATACTATTTCTAGCAATTTACATCCAGGAATTTAGTCTGGAGTCATACTTACTTAAGTATGAAGCAAATTATGTACAGGTGCAGTTATTGCATTTTTTTGGTAATAGTCCTTTAAAAGGAAAATGCATTTCCTTCACTGTGAGGCTGACTTCGTAAGTTATGGTAAATCTAATGAATAGAATACTACACAGTGTTAAGTTAAAAATGAAACGAGTTATATGTATGGATAGGAAATGATTGCAAGAGACATGGAACTGAGAAACATGTGCAGCAGAACACATTATATTGTTTTGCACATACTGAATGACTATTTGCTTATGTACTTTTCTTTCTCAGCCCTGGCTGGAAGGCAAGCTCACGAGGCATGGGAACAGGTCTCTTAGTGTCTGTAGATGAGAACAGTGTGGGGGATGTGATGCGTGTGAACAGCTGACATGTGAAGCAAAAGGTGGGACAGCTGAGCCAGCTGGCAATGGTGGGGGGAAGTCCCCTGAAGCGGCTAAGCAAAAGTGTATGTATCTTAGCAGAAGAGGAAGGAGAGTTTCAGATAGTCAGAGCCGCATGCGCAAAGGCCTAGAGCTGAGAATGTGCAAAGCTCTTTGGTAAAGCGACTTCCCGAGGAGACTGATACATACTGTGTAATTGACAATTATGTCAACCATCTGAAATGTAGTTGATGTGTATTGGAGAGGCATTAGCTGGAATTTATTCAACATTTAAAAAATTGCTTTTACCTTTTTAAATCCTTCATTTAAACTGAACCAAACTGTAAAGTTATAGTTATCAAAGTTATCTTTATTTTTTCCCTTGTTTTGGCATTGTTAGAATACAAGACAAAACATTCTCAAGTCTGAAGTATAAAGAAGAGCTCAAAAAAAAAAAAAAAGAAGAGCTCATAGAACTATATCAACTATATAAATGAAGAGGAAAAGGTTATGACACGATTGTTTATATTAGATGCTCAAATTTATCCTAAGAGATACTTGAGAATAATTAAGAACTGACTTAAAAGACAGGCATAACAAAGTAGCCAAGAATGTAGCCTTTTAGTTTCAGGGCAGGTTTTATTCTAAATGTTGATTTGCTAAAATATTTCAACAGAATGAGCTTTGGAGGAAAAGTATATTCTGTAATTAATTGTTCTTTAGATTAGTAGCCTAAATGACAGATTTGGACAAATCCTAAGGAGAAAGCAAAGGAGATGAAATCTATTTCAGATTGGATAAAACTGTCAAATTTGAGGGCAAAAAAATGAATTTGGCATGACTCTCATGTGCTATCTTTTGAAAAAGAAGAATATGACAATTTAAGAGAATTATTTCTTCTATAGTTATGTAACAAAAATTGATGGTCCCTTGCTTTCTGTGGAAACTGATTCAAAATTTACTGCTTCATTTTTTAGTCTGAGGTGAACAGGGATCATGAGACAGAGTGGTACAAAAACACAGCAACATATTGTTCCATTTATTTTCATTTGGATCAACAAAAATATTAAGAACAATATTTCAATCTTTTCTTGTTTAGGAAACTTTCCTTTCATTTTATGTAGTTAATAAAGAACAGTGTATTTGTCATTTCTGTCTATACAGCAATATTAAAAATTCAAGAACATGAATGATGATGGTTACTGGATATACCTAACAGAAACATCAAAGACCCAGTGTCCCAACATTGTATTACAGGAAGAAAAAGTTACTTGTTCTTGAGAATACATGATGACATGATCATAATCCAAACACAAAAGAAACGGGATCCCAGGAAAGGGAAAAAAGTCTTCTCAGAGAGCTGATTTCTTAATTGAAGTCTGGATGTTAATTTTTACACTTTATTTACTAAGGTTATAAAGGTACTTACTTTGTCTAAAAAGTGTAAATACAATAAATTACATATAGAAAAAGAACTTCAGAGTTGCCTTTCACATTGTTTAATGATGCTATCTGATCTCTTTTGCGTCGATTTGCTAAAGATACTCATTTTTCTCTCTAAGAGCTTAGTACAGGAGACACGAGGACAGCGCCTGGATCCCGGGCAGCTTCGCGGAAGAGTCTTATTGTGTGCCATCCATCGTTTTTACCCACACCAGCAACATGCGCATCTCTTATCCCTAGCCGGAAATTTGAAAATCTCATAGAACATTCAGGAATGTATAGCTTACTAACTACTGGTTCTCATGCGAATAAGAAATCTTGTTCCAAGGCATGACTGAGTAAAGGTCACAAGCTAACTGCTAAGAAAAAAAGGGCAAAAACCAAGGACATGTTTGCTGGGAGAAATGGGCACATGAGTTTCATGTATTCTCAATTAACATTTACACGGTGACGATCTAAGGCAGCTGCTACTTCCACAACTGCAGATTTGAGACAAGTAAGGCATGAAGAAGCTAAGTGGCACATCCAAAGGGATGCATCCAGTAAAGCCTATGTTGTGCTCAGTAAATAAGCAGGAACACTGGTCCTGGGCAAGAGCTGTGGTGAAGAAGGCGTCAACAGAGGAAAGCTGAAAGCAGGCTTCGAAGGAGCAACTGAGCATGCCTGCTGGCAAGTCGAAGCGGATTCTCAGGGGCTGCAAGCTGCGAGGAGGAGCAGACGCCTACCACAGATTTGGGTGACACAAACTAGCTCACTAATGGTAAAATTATAGAGGGTGATACTTGTTCCTAGGGGCTTTATTTATGGTTTATGTTCCTAATTAAATTACCTGTCCTTTTTGAGTTTTTTTTTCCTTTTTTTTTTAGTTATTTCTCCAACAGACAGTTAATAAGACACTTTGCTGTAAGATAAAGGTAGAGATGGCAGAGTAAGCTCAACCAGACACTGTCCCCGCCCAGAGTTTGGTCTGTCATGTATGAATGTGGCTGCTGTAGTGGGACCATGAAGCATTAACCCAACAGAATGGTGGTGGGCAGCCCCTTAAGATGCTCCATCCCTACCTCCTAGCGTTCATGCCTTGGTGTCAGAGCCTCCCTCTCTACTATGGGCCACATCTCTGACTCTGCCCCTGAAACAAGGGAACATGAGGGCTAGACAAAGTTAAGAGAAGGCAAAGATACTCAAAGTTAGATGTGTGATGCTAATAACACCTACAGAACTGAGTTGCTGACTTAGCCCATCAGGAGTGAAGGATTAACTGAGCAGATCAAAATGCGAGAGAAATGAAACCAGAGACTCAAGACAAGATGAGATTTCAGTTTCCTCTTCATGAATATCGAGTTATTAAAAGAAGTTTGTGAAGTAAGACAAACAGAAGAAAGAAAATAACAGTTCCTTATAGAGGTCATTTATGTCACAAGCGATTCTCTAATAATTAGTAGTAAAGAAAGTGTGACTACCCCAAACCAGGAAAATAGTATACTTTCGCATAATCACATGGCACAAATGTTAATACCTGGATGTGACAGTGATGTCCCTGAATTCAGTGGTCAGGGCAGAAGCTTAAATGTTACAACCACTGGTGATTAATGGTTTCTGCCCCACTCATTTTTATGTTTTTCTTACTTTGTGTCTTTATTCTGATATATTATTAATAATTACCTCATTATTTTAATCATTCATCATATCTGTCTTCAAGCTTAATGAAAATTTGAATGTTATTTCTTCTGGAAAAAAAGTAGCTTTCTAAGATTAATTGCTGTACATTATCACTTGATAAAAAGGAATTTAATATAGGGTAATCAACCAGAAGATGACATTTCTATCTTATTAAAATGTATTTTTTTTAATCCAGACTCTCCTGTGAAATAAAGAATTCTTGGGTTCACTTCTTTTAGGTCACGTTTTTCAGGTTACTCAATATGTTCAAGAACAACATTGATGATATATTTTTCATATAAAAGTCCATGATAATGTATAGTTGGCTAGCTAAAAGTTTTGTAAAATATTAATTTAAATAAGAAAAGAAAGGAAAATACTATTTAACAAAATAAAATGTTGAAGAGATAACGTCTCACCTCCGTATCATCTTATTGACAGAAAGCAAACAATTCGAAACTTGTTAGTTGATAACTTCTCAAACAAGTAGCTAAACTCTTAAAGGAAATAGTCAAAGATGACCAAGAAAGGTAAATGTTTTGAGTCAATTCAAGACATGAGGGCAGCCATGACAGTACTCAGGAAAGAGGCTTTCCACTGCTTCAGAAAGTGGAAATGATGGAGTAAGTGTGTTTGAAGTGAGGCAGAGTACTTTGAAGGGGATTAATAGAAATGAGTCTTAATTTTTTAAAGGAGATTTACAGAATATGTATTTTTTAAATTTAAACATTCACTATATATGCTGATCACACTTCATATATTTCTATATGTATGTGTATGCATTTTGTACTAATTCTACCATATATGTTTACATTTCACTATTTGATGGGGCAAATTAGTCTTCGACATGACATTTACTGTTATTTTTTCACATGAATTTTAAAAATCAACTTATTAATATCTATTTAGAAAAAGAATTGTGCTGGCGATTCTTTAAAATAATTGCAGTAAATACATTCATTTATTTAAGCAGTTATGGCATGTGTGAGATCTTGAGATTCCCATCTCTTGGTCTATCTTTTCATTTACTGAATATTGTTAAGTTTTGTAGTTTTTTCCTTTCGGATGATTTTACATTTTCTGGTAAAAAATATTGTGCCAGAAGTCACTGGTAATAAGTTGCATGAGAACAAATCATAGTGATTTTAAGAGCTCGCCCTTACTTTGGACTGCACTGGGAAGCAGCACTCACTGTTTTTTTTTTTTTTCCACACTTCATAAAGTTATTAACAAAAAAGAACTTCCAGAACTGCTTTAGAAAGTGCCAAGGACGATGGGATAGTGTGTCTGAAGCAAGGAGGAGTATTTTGAGAGGAATTCATGCAATGTGTCTCTTATGATAATAAATATTTTTTTGAATTTGGACAATCATCATATATTTGACCACTATTATTCATATATATGTATGTATATGTTCTAAAGCCTGTATGCATATATCTGTACTATAATGTATACAGATCAAACAATAAAATGCATAAATACATATTTAAATACATGCTAATAATATGTCTATATACGTATTATATATCTCTATGTATACCAATGTATACATATCGAAATATATATAGGTATGTGTATAGGTATGTGTCTTGTGTGTGTGCGTGTATGTGTGTGTGTATGTGTGAAAGAAAGAGACTGAGAAAAAGAGATGTGGCAGACTAATTATGGTCACCTTGAGCCAGAACACCCAGCCGGACTGAGTTGCTGTGGTTCTGGGCGTAGTGGATCCACCTGAGGATTGCTGCCGACACGACATAAAGGAGAACAGAAGTGGGAGATCGCAGGCGGCTGATTTCCAGGAGAAGCCCTGTGGCATTTGGTTTCCTTGAAGTGAACTTGCCTGTTCTCGTCTTGTGAGGAGCTCGGGGCCTTGCTGTAGTGAGGGGTGGCTGCTGTTCTGGTCAGGGGAGCTCTGGTGTTTATCTCTGTCTTGAGAGTCATATTCTGGATAGACTTTTGTTTTAAATTTTTATAATTTATTTTTAACCAAGAACATGTATTGGTATATTGTACATATGATGATCACATCATTCATCACATTTTTTTTTTTTGCACCTGTACATGATGCATCTTGGTTCTCCCCCCCTTCCCCACCCCTTCCTTCTGTTCCCTCCTTCTCTATTTACAGCAGGTTTATTCATAATTTTCCATATTTTCCCTTTCCCTTTTCTTTCCTTTTTTTCCTTCCTGCTTTTCGCCCTTCTTTCTTTGTAGTTCTCCTCTCCTTTGAATATCATCTTCCTTTTATATAATATCTATTACACCTCTTTGTCCTTATTTACACTTATAGTTTCTCATATCAGAGAAACAATTCGATGTGTACTCATGAGTGTCTGATTTATTTCACTTAATAGTATATTCTCAAGGAACATCCATTTACATACAAATAACTCTAGTTTATCCTTTTTTATGGCGGTATAGTATTCCATTGTGTAGAAAAATCACATTTTCTTTAGCCGTTCATTGGTTGTTGGGCATTTAGGTTGTTTCCAAGACTTAGCTATTACAAATTGTGTTGCTATAAACATGGTTGTGCATATATCCCTGCAGTATGATGATTTTAATTCTTCTGGAAAGATCCCCAGTAGGGGAATAGCTGGATCAAATGGAAGCTCTAGTTGTAGTTTTTTGAAGAATCTCCATATTGATTGGAGGAACGCAGAAACAACTCCAAACACACTCAAATACCTCATCTTCAACAAAGGAGCCCAACACCCTCACTAGAAGAAAGATAGCCTCTTTAACAAATGGTGCTGGAAAAACTGGCTTGCCACATGCCGAAAACTAAAACCAGATACATGTCTCTCATCATGTACTAAACTAAAGTCGAAGTGGGTCAAAGATCTAAACATTAAAACAGAAACACTAAATTTACTGGAGAATAGAATAGGAAGAACCCTCGAAGACATAGGGGTAGGGAAAAAATTTATGAACAGAACCCAGACTGCATGGGAAACAATACAAAGAATCAGTGGTTCGGACCCATTAAAAAGCTTTTACACAGCAAAAGAAATCACCAATAGAGCAGGGCAAAAACCCACAGACTGGGAAAAAATTTTTGCCAGCTATCCATCAGACAAAGGTCTAACATCTAGAATATATAAAAAACTCAAAAAAATCAAACCTCCCAAATTTAAAGACCCAATCCAAAAATGAGCAACTGAAATGAATAAACATTTCTCAGATGAAGAAATAAAAATGGCCAATAAATATATGAAAGAGTGTTCAATATCAGTAGTTATTCGAGATGCAAATCAAAACAACGTTGAGATTCCACCTCACTCCAGTAAGAACCACGTTTATGAAAAGATCAACCAGTAACAAATGCTGGCGGGGCTGTGGGGAAAAAGGAACCCTCCTCCACTATTGGTGGGAGTGTAGACTGGTCCAGCCACTGTGGAAATGAGATAGACATTTTCCATTCTCCTACATTTGGCTTGTGTGTGTGTCAAAGTTGTAATTTGTAAATGTCCTGTGTTAAATCTGATCTCTTGCAAACCACTGACTCTAGAAAAGTAACTGATACAAGAAAAATACTAAGAAATGGAAGAAGCAGCATAGAAAGCCCACGAAATAACAAATTGTAAATTTAATTAAAAATTTGATTAAAAATAGTCAAAGAGCACATGAGTAAATATCTCACTGTTTCTCTAGTATGAGAAATCACAAGAGTAAATAAAGACCAAAATATACAGTAGATATTGTGAAATAGAAAGTATTGAAAGGGAAAGGGACTAGGGCAAGGGGAGGGGGAAAGGAAGGAAGGGAAAAGGGAAAGAAAAGAAAAAAAAGATGGATAAATGGAAACAAAGCTGTTATAAATAAGGAAGATTGAAACAGTCGAAAGGAAGGGAGGGAAAGGGGGAAAAAAGAAAATCGAAATGTGACATGTACAGGTACAAAATCCCTATGATAAATATGATCATTATGTAAATCTAAAATGCACCAATAAAATTTATATAAAAAATAGTGGCACAGACTTAATGCTTAATGTGGAGTAATTTAGAGAATGTGTTCTTTTTTTCTGATTTAATTTTTTCCAGAGGTTTTAATAATTTGGGGACTAGAAAAACAAATTATGACTGAGCTTTCCTTCTGAGACAGATAGTTCTAAGTAGTCACTTCATTTTAAAAATAATCTTATGAAATAGATACTATTATTCTCCACATTATACAGAGGAGGATACTGAGCTCCTAGTGGTTTGGCAAAAGTCTTTTTCTACAGCTATTAATTGTTGAATCACACATGTTGATATTAAACATTATGTATAAGGATATTCTCAAGAAATGCAAAATTATTAGGTCAGATTTTTAAATACATGTTTTGATAATTCTATAAAAAGCATATTTCCCAGATTACTTAAATAATGCATTTAAGATTTTGAGCTCAAAGAATCTAAACTAAATGGGAGAACAGAATGGTTAAACTTAAAACTTAAAATTTTTAAGTAGGGACAGTACATCCCCTACATAAAGACAACAACAAAAAATCTGCTTTTTTGAAATTTTCTCCTCTTTTAGAATCTGCGTGCTCAGTTATCTTTCTCCAAAAGGCATAAACTTAGAACTGTTATTTACTAAAGTCCAATAAGCATCATTGCGCCTGTGTTATATCTTGAAGGTTTTACAAATGGGGACTGCTTAAAGTCTTTTAAAAAGCAAATAAATATTTCAAAAAATATTCTAGTTCAAAATGTTATCACATAGAACCTAGCAGAAAGCTAAATTCATCTTAAGAGTGTATCATTTGGAATATAGGAAAGGTAAAATCAGAACAGAAAAGAAATTTAATCTAAATGAAATCTTGGCCTGGATTCCAAAACATATTACAAGACTAATGAAGGAAAATTAAAAACATTAAATTGGTTTATAAGTAGCTTTTAGCACGTGGTCATAAATCAGTGGTAAAGTTGAATTTGAACAATAACAATTAAGATGTTATCTCATTGTACTTGGACTAGAAATTCTAATCTTTTCCCATCAAAAGTTAAAAATCAAGAGGAGTGTTAATTTACTTAGAATGGCAATATTAACAGATCTTGAGGGAAGCAAGGTATTAGAAAAGAGCCAATGAATTAATGTCCTTGTATTCTTTGACCATCATAAATTACTGAAAAGGAATTTCAAATAAATCAAATGGAAGGTGTGACTGTTATAAAAGCATCTTTGAAGCATAATTAGTTTCAGTAAGAGAAACTCACCAGGGAGCCATTGAATATAATTTTGGATGCTAGGTGTTATGGAATGAAATATCCAAAGTCTCATTGATCTCTTTAACAAGACTTTATGGGCAGAATCTTCAGTATGAATCTTTAAATATTTTATGCACTGATTTAATTTAACTTATCCTTTAAACTGCTTCCTTTTCCCCACCCCAGACCTCACTAAAACTGAAAAAAAAAAAAGCATCCTAATTTCTTAACATAAGTTAAAATAAACCTCCAGTATTCAGTTCATCTTTGGAGCAAAACCCAAAATATAATAAAATCAAGTCTCAATTTTGCTGAAGAACATACAATTTCATGAAAGATTGCTTTCATAGTGTTCTTCAATTTGACATCTTAAAACCTTACTCTTAAAAATTTAAATCTGTGTTTAGGAATGTGAATAAAACTAGGAATTTCCTTTCTCTCTCTCTCTCTCTCTCTCTCTCTCTCTCTCTCTCTCTCCCTCCCTCCCTCCCTCCTTTCTCCCTTCTTCCCTGTTTCACTGCCTCCTTCTCTCTCTTTCTCTCTTAAGGTCAAAATTTATAATTAAATATAATTGTCTTACTGTTTTCATGGCTTTAAAAATGTGTTGAATCAGACAAATTATTATATCACTGAAAAAGCATGAAACATGTGGAGTACAGCATAATTGTTTATTCTTAAAATAAACAAAATCTGTAAAAGCATTTGGGGATAAGTTACAATGTCTGTCATTCCAGAAGCCGCTGTAGCTAAACCACAAGTAAATTGCTTCTTTTGCTCTTATGAAATAATCATGTTTTATGGAGTCAAAAGTTCTACATACTTTTTTTATTCAGAGAGGAATTTGAAATTTAGTTGTTCAGTAATTTTTATGAATTTTAATTTTTGTAGGAAAAGTGTTGGCAACTTGATTTTTAAAAATATGTAAATATGAAGAGATACCTGTATTCCCATGTATAATGTGACACTATTCGTAGTAGCCAAGACACGAAATCGACTGAAATGTCAATCACTGGATGAATGAATAAAAAGTGATAGAGATACACAGGAATATTACTGAGTCATAAAACAAAGCAACATGTATGGATATCGTAGTATATTTTGAAAAGTGAAATTAGCCAGACAGACAAATACTGCATGTTCTCTTTCATATGTGGAAACTAAAAAAGTTGATCTCATGGAAGAGAGTAGAATGGCCATCACTAGCGGCTAGGAAAGGAAGGGGTGGGGGATAAAGGGAGATGATGGGTACCCATACAGAGTCAGATAAGAGAAATAGATTCTAGTATTCAACAACACATTAAGGTGACTATAATCAATATAAATTATTTTACATTTTAAAATAGCAAAAAGAGAGGATTTTGAATATTTCACCACAAAAAAACAATCAATTTTAAGGGGAGGGTGATATTAGTTGCCCTGATTTCACCATTACATACTGTAAGCATGTATCAAATAATCACATCATGCCCATAAATACTTAGCTATGTCAATTTAAAAATAAAAATACAACACATAAAAAGAAATACATAGAAAGCACCTTTCTGTATATGGGAAAAGCCCAAATCTGAGAAAGTTATAGTAAAGTTTGATACAAATTTGTCTGAATTTATTGTGTTTATTGCATCCACCTACTACAAAAACGTGAGTGCGGACATCTCTGAAGCCCTGGATACAGTCAGTGACACACGGATTTCCATTAAGGTGGTTACAGTTTCTGGGCATTAACTACCAGTAGTTCACCTTAATCTGAGGCTTTGGTTTCATCACTTCAGAATTAGAGTTTAAGAGCCGGAAGAAACACTCCAGAGATCCCCTACTGATTACTTTTCTAATGAGAAAAGTAAGAACTATAGAGCTGAAGAGACCTGAATTTGTGACCTTGTTTTGCAGGAACACTCATCTGTTCCACTCTGTCTTTAGGATAAAATCAAAATGTCTTTCTTGGAATACAAGGATTTTGGTAGTCTCTTCCTGCCTAGAATAGCCCCTACTCCCTGTTCCTTTTGGGTCTGAGTTAGAAATACTTCCTCAGTCAGTTTAAGTTGACCCAGAGATGTTTTAACAAGCTTCCTCTTTCCTTGCCTGCTCACCCCAAATGCTGATCTCCAGGACACTGCGGTTTGTTGATATCTGCATCTCCAATGCTTTGCCTACTAGTCTGTCTATGGTAGATGATCAAAAAATACTTTTAGTTGGTAAATTATGTGGCATAGGACTAACGAGTTAGCATTTCTTTGTTCAAACATAAAAGTCATTTTGTACATGAGAAAAGGAACTTTTATATGTTATGATTTATATCTAAAATGTCCCCCAACAGTTTCATGTGTTCAGAGGTAGGACTTTCGGAAGATGACACTTATCAGTAGATTAATGCATTGAGGAATTCATAGCTGAATATACTGTTGGGAAATGAGGCCTGGTTGAAAGAACTGGGTCATTTGGGCTTGACACCGAAGGGTATATTCTTATCCCTGGCTCCTCCCTTCTGTCTCTGCTTTTTGGCCACCATGAGATGAGCAGCTTTCCTCTGCCATGCCCTTCCTCCATGACACTCCTGCTTTGGAATCGGATGGCCATGCACTGAATCCCCTACAACTATGAGCCAAGTTAAACCTTTCCTCCTTTTGTTGCAAGTGTCAGGTACAGTTTCTCAACACAAGAAAGGTGGTTATTACAGATGAAGGCAGGATTATTGGTTTGTTTTTTGGTACATCCTAAGTACCTTAAAAATTGCCTAGAATATAGTGGGTGCCCAATAAAAACTTCCTTAATGAGGGCACATATGGTACAAAGGCATTATGAAGATGTGATTTCAAGAATTGTAAGTCAAAATTCTTCTGTAATGTTTAGTGCACATATCAACATTTTTCATGAAAAAACGTAGATTTATTCTTCTTTTGTGGTTGCTTTAAACCAGTGATGACAAATCTTTTAGAGACGATCCCAAACCACAACTCCAAACTCACTTATTTATTGCAAAGGGCCAATACTGTGATTAAACTTGAATAGTGTGGTTTTCATTTAGGAAAAAAACAACTGATACATTAACATCTTTTGTCTTAAAAGAAAAAAGAATACATATGCCATAGGTGTGCCACCACATTTAAAGGAGTTCTAAACTGTACTCATTTATTATCACCCAAAGTATTTCTTCCAGTTTCCACTGACAGTCATTTCTAGCCAATCAATCCAATGTGAACAACCAAATCAAGCGAACACTGGTTTTGGTACACTGAAATTCTCCCTTCAGGGAAATAAGTGTGGTAGGATTTTGTAGGTTATGTAAGCATGGTTGCATGGGTACATAACATTCCTGGTCATTATGACAGTGCTTTCATGGTGCTAAACTACCATATGGATTGAGGAGAAGGGGTTGGGGAAGGCAGATCATGGTTCCAGCTCAAGGAGATGCCAGAAATACAGTAGTGCCTTGGTTCACGAACTTAATTCTTTCCACGATTCTGGTCGCAGAATGAATAGGACGAGAACCAAATCAACTTCAATGGTTAGTTTAATTTTGTCCTTATGGGGAAATTTGATTTGTTCTCATTCAATCCAGTTCGCAACTAGAATTGTGGAAAGAATTAAGTTCTTGAACTGAGGTACCCTTGTAACAGGAGTTCAGAAACATATAGAGAAGGCCGAACCAGTGTATACAGGAGTAAAGATCAGAGAAAGCAGTTGATATAAACTAAAACAGCAGGCCAAAAATAACAAAATAAGAAAAATGGGAGAAAGAGCAATGAATGCCTAACTTCTAGCAGTTGTTAATCAGCACATCAGTAGGAAAAGTAAAAGAACAGTTATATGACAAAAGGTCCAAATAAAGAAAAACAAACTTACACACTGACAAAATAGCTTTTGTCATGTATTTTACATTATCCCTTTAAACCAGCAACCGGTCCCTGAACATGCTTGATCTGAGGCTTGATGTAACATGATATTAAGCAGGTAGAGAATTTAATACTAATTGACTTTTAGTAATGAAGATACCCATTCATTTCTACTTTCTAAAAATATTAATCTAGTCACAATTGTTTGCTCTGTTCAAAGTCAGGTGATCTAATTCGACTCTAGAAAGCAGTTTGAGAAGGTGTACTGAAGCTCAATTAATTGTCTTCTTCTCATTTGCCTGCCCTTCATAAATATGAGCGGAACTCTTGGCTCTGTGAATCCTTTACCAATTCCCTCTTTAAATCTCACTCTACAAGAGACTTATTCAAATATGTCCAGTGAGCGATTAATATGATGAACATAGTCATAAAAAAGCACTTCCTGGAATGGTATATTTTAATGAAGGAAAATTATTTTCTGAAATTTTAGAATAATATTCTTATCAGAGTTAAGTCAGTATTTTTGGTGTGAAAACATTAACAAAAAGTCTTTGAAAATTTTCTGAATATATTTTCCTGAAATGTAGTTTATTATTTTAAAATACTGGTTAATAATTTTGATGTTCCAAGCACAAAAACAGAATGATGTCTCTACCTGGGACTTTAGAAAGAGTTACTTAACTTTTGTTCATCAATGTTGATTAAAAACTCTTGAAGAATTTAAATTGTCTGTAGCTAATTTTCATGGATATATTTGGTCTTCATAGAAACATATGGAAATGCATATTTAATTTGTCAGTATTTTGCAAATCACACCCCCTTCAGAATAATTTGCAAAGTAAAAACGTTTCCATATGCGAGAAAATGGTTTGTCTCTTATGCTGAGGGTAAAAAACCATATATTCAACATTAAAGTTTTTAAAATATATTCTTGGGCAATGGATCATCAAACATTAATAAGATGATGTCTATACACTCAAAAAATTAGAATTAAGATTTCAATTTACATGCAACATTTTCATTAATATTGTATAAGGTAAGATCAAGACTCAGTGGTATCACAGGCCCATTAGTTTAAGAAGAATGCCATATGGTCTGTTTCTGCCTAAATTACCATGGTCAATGCCAAATCTAAGATCCTGACCAAAGCTGACTGGAGTAGGAAACCACATGGGAACCGAAGTCAGGCCATATGCCAGTAATGAGAATGAGAGATGAAAGGATAATTCCTGCCCAATCAATTTCTCTCCTCTGGAAGAGTAAAACTAGGCAAACATATTCCCCATGCTAACACACAACAGGTATATGCATCATTACAACACAGTTCCATCTGGGACTTTTGATAATTCCAAAGAACAAGATCAACATACGTATTTTCTACATATTAGAACATATAAAAATAAGAACGTATAAAGATTTAGCATCAGCTCCCCCTAGTTGATTGTTAAAAAAAAAAACAGAAAAAGAAAACAAACAAACAAACAAAAACTCTGTGGACTTCAAAAATCACTTTTGGAACAAAATAAAGTAATTGAAACAAGAGCTGAAGCTCTTTGACAAGTTTTACTTTTCATGCCTGAAAGGATCATTGACCTCATTTATCTTCAGAGGAACTAGACTGCTGTTTTAGGACAGAAAATAAATTTTGGGGTTTCAAAGGACTTCAGTGTTCCCAAATTAATGATTCTGTCATTATTATCTAAGAGTAGTGAAAGAATGGCCTTAATGTATCTTTAATACAGATAATTACTAATTTGGCTTTAAGAGTTCAGACAATTTCCTGAGTTGAAAAAATAAAAGATTATTTACTAAATTTATTTTTAACCACAATCACACCTAAAAATAAACAAGTCATTTTTACGATCACAGTTTAAATTTACCACATGGGAAAATAATCAGGGAAGTATCACATAGCAAAAAGTATCAAGCCAAGAAAAGGAGGACTCCTTTAACAATTATCAAGCTAGTTTCCAAGTGAAAATAAGTGTATGTTATATGTCATGGTTCCATAAATCATAGTTTTTCAAGTGGTAGCTACTTTTGGGTTCCTTAGAGGGACACATAGAGGACTAAGGCTGAAGACAGAGGCAACTTACTTTATAAGTGTGGTTCTATGACAGAGTACTTGAAGCAGTTTTGGTTTTACCACTGTTTACGGTTTCTAAAATATTGTAGAATAGGGATAAAGGGCAATTTTATGATAATGAGGTAGGCTCTAAAATGTTAAGTCAATAACTCAGATTCCATAAAAATTCTAGTGAAGATAATAAAAAGGAAAAGATCACTTGACATATACCTTTAAGAAGTGCCATTTAAGTGATTCTTTCTTCTTTTTTATAACTCCTTAAATTTATCAAATTTATGAAGTGAATCTCTCTTATAGGCAACAATTTCCACTTTAACAGAGAGTAAATTCCTTCACTTGGTTAACATTGCACTCTATTTTACAGAGGATCTGTGCCTGTAAGTTTCCTTCTCCATAACTCGAGCTGTTACCCAGCAGCTCTGAGTGGTCACTTGCGCCTCCACACTTCCCATGGCAAAATTATCCTGAGAATTCATCCAATCACTAATTAAGGTTTGCCCTAGGACACATATCCTAATTTCTCATTGTTTGTCATTTATATCATTTATTTGACCATTTAAATGATATTTATCTAAACGTTTTGCTCCATACTTATTTCCATCCAGACAATTTTGTGTTTAAGGAAAGGTTTCTGCATAAAAAATGTTTGCAGATAATTTGTTCATGTCTCCTCAATCAACTCAGGATCATCCTTTGTCCATGATAAAGCAACAAGCTGCTTAGAAAGATATATGAGTCTGAATAAAATACAATGTGAGCTTTACCATATTTAATTCTTGAGATACAAAGACACACACATACCCATGTGCACACACACACACATATATATAACAGATATATTGGAAATCCTCACGATCTAATGACAAATGTAATATATAGGAAAAACTCTCAAAATAAATCAATTTGAACACAAAAAAGGGAAAAACTAAATTGAGATTATCTTAAAATCTAAAATGCAATTATTTTAATGTATATTCTGATAACGTTTAAAGTTATATCCTAGTTCTTAAAAACAATGAATTGCATTTTCCTACAAACGACTTGTTTATCTTTATGCAGAGTCGCACACCATGTTTTATTTGTGCATCTGTCTGATGATGGATGTATGTGCTGCTTCTAAGATCTAGCTATTATGGAATGTGCTGCTGCAAACGTCGGTGTGCAAGTATCTGTAATATCATGTTTTAATGCTTTCCAGAAGATACCTAGAAGGAGGATAGCTGAGGCAAATGGAATTTCTAGTTTTAGTTTTTGGAGGACTCTCTCTACTGGTTTCCATAGTGGCTGTACTAGCTCACATTTCCACTGACAGTATAGAAGCGTTCCTTTTCCCCCACAGTCTCTCCTCACTGAGTTATTTGTAGGAACGCGGGTTACCTTGAGACAATAATTTTAAGTGAAATAAATCAGACATACAAACTTAACTGTCACATTGTTTCTCTTATATGAGAAGCCCAGACACATAAAAGATACATAATAGAAGTAGGGAGACCATTCTTAAAGGGAAAGAGGATCAAGAGATAGAGGGAGAGGGGGAGGGAGGGAAGAAATAAGGATAAAAAAGGAATTGGAATGTGTTACGTACACGTATCAACTCCATACAAGGAATGTAAACATTATGTTTTACACACATATTCTAATAAATTAAAATAAAATAAAAATAAATTATAAATCCAGTGTTCATTTGTGACATGTAATTTGAGAAAACAGGATAGTAAAATACAATCCCTTTCATATCATATTTAACTTTCTCATCATGCCCTTCAAAATGATAATTTTAGAAAGATTTTTTTGAGTTATTCATCATTTCCTTCAAATTATTGATATTCAAGTCATTTGCTTTTCAAGTACCTTTTCAAATTTTCTCTACCTCATCTGCTAACAGGTCTATTCTCATGGTCCATAATTTTGTGATTCAGCAGTTTTCCAACTTCATCTGTGTCATGAAAACCTAAGCCTTGAAAATTTTTACTTTATAGTCCAGTTTTCACCTCGTTATGTCATTTTTACACTATTCTGGAGTCAGGAAGAAACCAGGAGTAGAGTAATTCATAGCAATAGGTGGCAGCACTAATTGGGAAAGGGTGTTCCAGTAAGCACTAATTTTATAATTGGGTAGTTCACTACTGAATATCTTCCTATTAAGACAATCTTTGCTTTACTACATTACTTTTTGTATTGAGAAAATGGGATACTGTTTGGATGATGAGGAACTCCTGAAATTTGCAATTAGATGCGAATAAGAGCTAAAAGTTGAGTAAGTTAATAACATTGGATAAGGAAGTTAGTGTCTTCAACAAGTACGTATTGTTGAAATCATGATTGTGGATGAGATACTCCTGGTCAAGAGGAACAGGGCTGAGGCTATGAGAGAAGCAATGGAAAGGTAAAATAGGAAATCTTGTAAAATATGGAAGAGTAATCACCCCCGATGGAACAAAAGAAAGAGAAAACAATATGACAGAAGCTTAGAGAGGAGGAAGTTAATGTCAATGACAAAGAGTGCAGCCCACAAGAAGTCGTAACTGAGATGTCATCCGTGTTAGGACTGAACCCATAACTCCAAAATCAGGCTAAATGAATTCTAGGCCTCTGGACTTCTACTTTTACTGGAAACTTAGTCCTAGTTTAACTGAGGATTCTGCAAAAATGCTTGATACTGAGAAGAAATTGACTGATATTAGTCTATCCTGCCTGAAAGCATCAGGAGTCTTGTCAGTTCAAACATGCTGCCACCGACTGCCACCTGTTCCCTCAATCTTTACACAAGGAAACCTTATCCAGGTACTCAACATGGATTTACATATAGTAAGTCAGAAAGATAACTAAGAAACTAAATTAAGACACACATTATAGATAAATTTTGGGCAGGAGATTCAAGCAGGAGATACCTTGAAAAATAAAAAAAAAAATAGAAATTCCATTCAAAACAGATATTACCCTACAAGATATCTTCTCAAAAGAGTTAAAGATATCATATAACATGATGCATACCCATGTTTATAGCAGCAGAACTCACATTAGCCAAATTATAAAAGCAGCCTGTATGCCTATCAAAAGATGAATGGAAAAAGAAGATGTGCTACTTATATACAATGGAATACTATTAAGGAGGATAAATCAGGGGCTGGGGATGAAGCTTAGTGGTGGAGCACTTGGCTACCATGTGCAAGGCCCTGGGTTCAATCCCTAGCGCTGAAAATAAAAAATAAAAAAAAAAAAAGAAAATCTGAGTCATTTGTAGGAAAATGAATACATTGTGAAACCAGAATGTTAAGTGAAATAAATCAGACTCGCAAGCTTAAATGTGATCTGGTTTCTCTTACATACGAAATCCAAAGTATAAGTAAACTAAAGAGTGAAATAAAAGATAGATAAAAGGAAATAGGGTAATAGATATTTTGCAAATGGGAAGGAGACCAAGAAATGCAAGGAGGGAAATAAAGGATTTAGACTGGTCATGTACATGTAAAATTATCCACAATGAAAGTAGTCATTATGCATTGCAAACATGTTCTAATAAAAAAAAATAAAAATAGATGACATCTATAAAAAAGGAAGAAGTATGTGGAGTTGAAATGTACCATCAGCATTTCCCAGAGTGTATTTACATAAAAATCTCACCAAATAACTTTATAGCACAGTTGGTACTAAACTTATAATTTTAAAATCTCTTGTTCAACGATTCTTGATGCATATTTTTATTCTTGGTTTTCCTGAGAATTTAATTTGTATTTTTTTTAGTTTCCAAATAGGAATCTGCATTTCTCAGTTCTGAAATTTGCCTTAACCATGCACTGAGGTCAGCCGGCCTCTTCAGCTGGTTGCCTCAGCCTGCAAATGACCCATGACAATAAAGATGACTCAGGCCCGTGATAAAGCATGAAAAAATACTGCTTCTCTACTTAAAATTTCCAATCAAATAACTCTAGCTGAGGATGGATATGTGTTGGCATGACTTAGCATTAGAGCATTTTCATCGGGCTTCACTGTTGGCCACTCAAAAAAGCTCAAAAAATGCTAGAGGCGAAACGAGCATTTCAAGAGATCTACTATAACAAGGTATTTGGAGATTCATTATTCCCTATGGAAAGTGAGGAATAGCAGGTTCCTAGCATGTATGGTTTTACTGAGCAGAGTAAAAAAGTGATAGAAGAAATCTCTACATCTCCTATGACCTATTTGTGTTTTCAGAGCAGAATCTCTATTTAAAAAAGGCAAAAGAAAACAAGAATAAAAGGAAGAGGGTGGTATACCAAATTGCAGCCTATGGGATCTTGGAGAAGAATCTTTTTATGGAATTTAGATATTGCTGAACCCTTTAAAATCCAAAGGGTAAATATTGTGCTCATATTACAGAATAGAAAGGCCAACATTTGTAGATTAAAGGCCATTAAAGTACCTTTTAAAAAAAATTATACAGGCTGGGGATTTAGCTCAGTGATTAGAGTGCTTGCCTTGCAAGCACAAGGGCCTGAGTTCAATCCCCGGCACCACACACACACAAAAAAATTATACATCTCTGACTGTCAAATTTATACAATTAAAAGTAATTCCTTTTGTATCTCACAGTAATAATTAACATTGTAAACTGAATTGAAATCTTCCTTGAAGTGGTCACAGAACTCCTGAGAAGTCATTTATTCATAAGCACTTCTCCTTTACCATAATTCTTAACTACAAACTGGGTTTAGAACATGACATTTCAATGAGCGAAGGTGACAATAGGCTAGAAAAAGATTAAATTCAAGTTGAGAATAAAAGCTTGAGTTATGATGTTTAATGTAGTGGATTGACTCTGGCCTGTAATTTATTCGTTTACTTTATGTGCAAAGGGCTCTTGGAAAAATTCTTAGGTCATCAATTTTGAACAATAGCCAATGTGTCTATTTAAACAAAACAAACAAAGGAAGAGTATGAAATTTCTTGGTACAGATGTAGTTCACCAATTGCTAATGGAAGCATCAGATCAAAGACTATTTCAAAATTATATAGCAGATATTAAACTTCTGGGTCCCGATCAGCACAAGGCGGGCCACCTGGTCACATAATGTCTCTTCTTTCCCATCTGTGATGAACCTTGAGCCTCTGTCTAACCACATACCTGGAATTCACTCTCACCTTCAATCCCACCTTCATCCTATTCTTCCTGCTTCTTAAAAGCTTTAACCACAAAATTACTACACTATAAATATGTAGCAAAATGGTCACAAGTAAAAGTAAATAATTTAAGCGTATATACTTTAAAATATTTGTGAAAAGGTAAATGAAACAGGAAAAGAAGTTATTTGGATAGTATTTATTTCAAATAAGACATTTAGCCACTAGATGTCACCCTTTTTTAAACTATCAAGACACTTGACTAAGTGCTGTATCAGCAGTTACATTTGTTCCATTATATTTGATGTTCTCCACACGGTTCTCAACTACAATACTGAATACTTTAACAAAAACAAAAAAATCCTCCTTAGTCTTCCTACTGTGCTAGAAAGTGTCAAAGCACATAGGTGATGGAAAATGTTCTACATGATTAACCAGTTGATTTGGGAGACCTAGTAATAAATAGAAGTTTTTAATTGGCAAAAGTGTTCATACTGGAACATGTGAAGTTTAAATTGCATATGAGCTCCACATTATAAATATTATTCACAAGAAAATTTTCTTCCCCTTATATTCAAAATAATTTTATTTACCAACATCATTATAATATTTATAAAATTAGTCTTATTCAGTATGATATTTTTGCTTCTTAAGCTTCTTTTTGCTTATGCTAACCCTCTTCCTGCAAATAGGGCTTGATTTGTAGATGTATAAAGAAGTAAAACATGTTATGGAGCATAGGTAAACTTTTGAGGAAGCATTTCTTTTTCTATCTAGGACAATAAGGACATTATGTGAAAATAGCTTATCCTTGTCTTATGCAAATCTGGGCACATACCATTCCTAGTCAGGGCCCTCCAATTTTCCAAAGCAAATCAATTCAATACATGATACCTGGCACGGAAGAGGGAAGAAGATAGAAAGTGGCAGCACTGGAATTGTCAGTCTGACATTAAAAGAAGCTTTAAGAGTATGAGAAAATGAACAAATGGAAACGAAACATCCCGGGTTTCCTATATTGCAGTCTTCATTGGTCAGTTAGGATTTCTAAAGCTGACTAATAAAACTCCAGGGGACAATATCACTGGCTAGCCCTTGACACTGACATACTACATCAGATCCTGTATTACAATTTAAATAAATGAAGAGTGAAAAATGGCTAGGGTGGTGAGTTTTCACTCAAAAGCAAACGATACCTTGTATATCACCCATTGGGAAAGCAGTTACATCAGGTGAGATGGTATCAAAGAGACTTGTTAAAAATAAAAAGAGAATACATTTAACATTTGCATAGTATTCTCATAATACATGCTTTATATTCATAGAGTGATTGGGACATAGAGAAATCTAATGTCCTGAGTACAGTATACTCAAGGCCACGTACCAAGTACCTAAGTAAAATGTATTCTCTTAAAAATCTTGAAAAAAAATAGACAATATTAAATCAGCTATACAAATTACCTCAATTCCTAGGACTTATATGTACAGAACTTTAAAAAATGCATGATGCTCCAAGATCTATTACTAGTTCAGCTTCAATTCTGTGAAGATTGTACCACTCGGTCAGTGGCCAAGCAGATACGGAAAACTAATCAATATTATGATGTGACCTATTGGGAGTCTACACAGTCTCTCCACCACACCCATTCTGACAACTATAAAAAGGCTTTTTTTCCAGAATATTATATCTTTTTCTCAACACCAGATAAAAATAAAAGGAACACTGATGAGTTGCCCAGTAAAATAAAAACGTATAAATGTGTTGGTGTATTACATTTGCATTTGTGCTTGCTCTAAAACAGGAAGACAGTTAAATAAAATAGGAAAGTATTACTTTTTATGTAGTCAGTCTGTTATTCAGTGTTCAGCTTCTTCAGGTTTCATGGATTATAAAGTCTTTTAGGATAGAAGATATTTCCTACAAGCAATCATGTAACATTTATAGCTTCAAAGGTAGATGTAATTTTAATAATAACATGCCACATTTAAGGCTCTATTAGGCACAGCTCTGGTTATCTTTGATTTATCCATCAGGTAAGGAATTTGAAATTTTCTAAAGTCTAATTTTTGAAAAAAAATCAAGTGGCCTTTTGCATTAAACCATTCGCTACACATGACTGCAGTGAGTCATTTTTAGCATTGAAGCTTCCATTTTTTGATTAAATTTCTTATTCAACCATTTGAACTCTTCAGAAAGCAATTATTTCTTGGAAAGCGTATCACTCTTAATAGAGTAGTAAAAGAATTATAATCCAATTCAGATTCCTATCCGATAGCATTTTAAGGAACTTGTGTAAATTTAACATATTATGAATTCACATTACTTTGTTCATCACTAAAGAAGAATCTGAAAATGGTACTCACGCAGGTTTGATTGTATGGGCATGTTTTTCATGTACAAAGGCACCACCCAGACCTCCTGCTCCTGAATTTAAGTACTGAATTGAAAATAAATTACATTGTATGGCTTTATCAGAATATATGACAAAAATAAACAATATAAGTACTTGACATTTTAAAAACAATTCTACAACTGCAGACGGTTCAAAACATGTACCTATTTAAATTTGTATAATAAAACAGGATTTCCCATCATTTCATTTAAGGAAAAAAACAAGTAAAAACTAGTAATCCTAGGGTGAAAAATACATGGCTGCTATTGTTTTGGCCAAATTTCCCCTCAGCTTGTAGGTAGCAGTTCCACAGAGGTCTAACTGGATTCAAAATTCATATAAACTATTTTTCATAAAATATTAAAATAATTTTGAACACACTTTAAAACACATGGATTATAATTGGTTTTATTTTCATGCTATCAATTAGATTGTCTTCAAACACCAATACCAATTTGATTTCATAACAATTGTGGTTATACATATAGAACTTTCATAACTTAATAACAAAAAACCTGAGGACCTTAGTCAATATGAATTAAATTCTACGTGTGGGACATTTTTTTCCACAACTTTCTGATTTTTTCATAGCAGCCTAAAATTGAAGGAATAAGTTCTCTATAGTAATAGAAATATTGTAAATTAATTTATCATATTATACTGTCATATGACTTCACTATTACCTAAGATCAGATTATACAATAATGAATGAAATAGAGGAATGTAACTCAAGTCCTCAAAATTGACCCACGGATCCAGATTTTTTTCCCCTTCAGATTAATGTCAATGTGAAATAAAAGGATGTAAATATATCAGCTCATTTTTACCTTGTAGGAACACCAGCAAGCAAAATCAACTCCCCAGTCATGTAAGTGGAGTTCAACATTTCCAACTGCATGTGCTAGATCAAAGCCAACGAAACAACCCTGGGGAAGAACATAATGAGTTTTGAATTCACTTAATGATTAGAAGTAGTAAGTACAAATATCTTTTAGAAATTCTTTGCCGAACTGCTGTACTACAATAATGGTTCATCTTTTGATGCAGTGGTTCAAATATGTGATCCCTAATTCCCAAATCTTTGTCAAATCCTGGCAGATTTGAGTAATCTTTATAATAATGAGACATTGTTTCCACTCTCCACCAGATGGACGTTTGCACTGATAACGCAGAGGCAGTGATAGGTAAAATTGCCAGCAGCTTTGTAGGAATCAAAGTGGGGGCAGCAAACCGTACTAGAAGTCACTGCTTTTGTCCAAGACATTCACTTCCGGGGGAGGGTTAACTGCAAATCTCTTTGTTAAAGTTGTAAAAAGGATCAATAATTTTTAAGAAATAAAAACATCTAATTTCTCATATTTTAATATGTAATGTGGGAAACACATATAATACACCTGACTACATTCTGAAATAAAGTAGTCTCAAATTAAAACACTTGAGTTTCAAACTGAACAAGCCACTTTAATTTCATTGAAAACTGTTAAAGAGAAACTGATACACAACTGCAATTCATACTTGGGTATTTGACAGACATTCTTCTGAAAATAGATAAAGTAGCACTTCGAGGAAAACAACTCAGAGTATTTGTTCCCAATGATAAAATATAGTTTCTAAAACAAACAGAAATCCTGCAAAGTTACTTCTATGAGCAGGACTGCCTTCTGTTAAAAAGAGAGATTGGTGATGAGTTTAGTGCTGCTGAATAATTTAAATATTTTATAATTAAATATGTCAATATTTGGAAAATACACGCAATTCGATGAGTCAATAGTTTCCAAATGACAAATGCTTGCTGTTAAGTATCAGGCATCAATAAAAGATCTACTCAAATGCAAGACCAATCAATGAATTTTAACTTAATAAAGTAGAGAAAATTTAGTGATTTAATTTTAAATTCCATACCACAACTCCGAAGAAGTTCTCACTTGGCAAATTCTGGCACAAGACCCGAACATAACCACAATTAACTGGAAAGATTATTGAAATTACTTCTGACTTTGTCAACCATATATCAGTGTGAACACTTTTTTTTCCCATATTCTTTACCAATAGAAAAAAAAATGAATGCAAAGGTAATTATAAAAATCCAGCTGTCTTCTATTGTGCCAGATGTCAATGAGATTTGCCAAAAATAACACAATGCTACTTCTTCTGAGAAGTGTCTGTTCATTTAAATTGTTTGTTGTGCACTAAATTTACTGGAGAACAGAATAGGAAGAACCCTCGAAGACATAGGGGTAGGGAAAAAATTTATGAACAGAACCCAGACTGCACAGGAAACAATACAAAGAATCAGTGCTTGGGACCACATGCTATTAAAAAGCTTTTGCACAGCAAAAGAAATCACCAACAGAGCAGGGCGAAAACCCACAGACTGGGAAAAAATTTTTGCTAGCTATCCATCAGACAAAGGTCTAACATCTAGACTATACAAAGAACTCAAAAAAATTAAACCTCCCAAATTTAAAGACCCAATCCAAAAATGGGCAACTGAAATGAATAAACATTTCTCAGACGAAGAAATAAAAATGGCAAATAAATATATGAAAAAATGTTCAACATCACTAGTCATCCGAGAGATGCAAATCAAAACAACGTTAAGATTCCACCTCACTCCAGAAAGAACTGCATATATGGAAAAATCAACCAATAA
>PVJO010008578.1:9458-74578 GCA_004026905.1 Hystrix cristata | reverse complement strand
ACTTTCCTTTTCTTCTTTTCTCTATACTTTTAAATAAAACTTTAGCACACTTTTTGCCCCCCTCATTCAATTCTTTGCTTGAGGAGGGAACAAACCCAGGAATATCGGAACCCACCTGGTAACAGGCTTAATCACTTTAGAGAAATACAAGCATAAATGTGAAATCGAACATTCCCCTTAGGTGATAGTGATAAAATGATGCTTTTGTCTATTTTTGCAAGACTTGATTTGGAAGAAAGTATCCTGTTGCTTAATAAATGATCTGAAAACCACCAGCCTTGAGAGAACTTGAGCTCCCTGCCCCATGTCACCCTCCCCCAAGACAGTGCTGTGTTGCTCCATGGCCAGGGTCAGAGTGCTGTGGGGTGTGGTGTCAGAGGGAGAAGCCAAAGGAGAAAGGAGTGTTCTGTCTGTGCCCTGCACGGGTGGGTTGCTGTCCACTCCCGACACTGACTTCCAGCATGAGATTCAGATCCCACTGCTAGGGGCTTGGTCCCCAACAAGGCTGTCCCCATCTAGGATGCCAGCTGCTTTTCAGGAGCCTCCAGAGCTACACATCCGGGGTTCCCACAATCCCTTGAGGTCACATTATTTATTATCACAAAACTCAGGCAAGAGACTTGTACTTGGATTACAGCTTCCAAATAAAGGAATCAGCTGGATCAAATGGAACCTCTAGATTTAGTTTTTTGAGGAGTCTCCATACTGATTTCCATAGTAGTTGGACTAATCTACATTCCCACCAACAGTGGGGAAGGGTACCTTTTTCCCCACAGCCCTGCCAGCACTTGTTGTTGGTTGATTTCTTGATAATAGCTGTTCTTTCTGGAGTGAGATGGAATCTTGGTGATGTTTTGATCTGCATCTCTCGAATGACCAGTGATGTTGAACATTTCTTCATATGTTTATTTGCCATTTTTATTTCTTCATCTGAGAAGTGTTCATTTCAGATGCCCATTTATGGATTGGGTCTTTAAATTTGGGGGGGTTGATTTTTTTGAGTTCTTTATATAGTCAAGGGTCTTTAGACTCTTGTCTGAGGGGCAGCTGGCAAAGATTTTTTTCCCAGTCTGTGGCTTTTCGTCCTGCTCTATTAATGATTTCTTTTGCTGTGCAAAAGCCTTTTAGTAGAATGAGGTCCCAAGCACTGATTCTTTGTATTATTTCCTGTGCAGTCTGGGTTCTGTTCATAAATTTTTTTCCTACCCCTATGTCTTCGAGAGTTCTTCCTATTCTATTCTCCAGTAGATTTAGTGTTTCTGTTTTAGTGTTTAGATCTTTGCAATTGAAAACCTCATACCATAGAGATATATGCACAACCATGTTCATAGCGACACAATTTGTAATAGCTAAGTCTTGGAAACAACCCAAATGCCTGACAATTAAGGAATGGCTAAAGAAGATGTGTTTTTTCTACACAGTGGAGTACTACTCCACCATAAAAAAGGATAAACTAGAGTCATTTGTGGGTAAATGGATGTACCTTGAGAACATACTCTTGAGTGAAATAAATCAGTCACGCATGAGTACACATCAAATTATTTCTCTGATGTGAGAAACCATAAGTGTACATAACGACAAAGAGGCATAATAGATATTATGCAAAAGAAAGATAATATTCAAAAGAGAGGAGAACTAGAAGGGGAAAAGAAGGAAGAGAAAAGGGAAAGAAAGGGAAAAAAATGGAAAAATGTAAATAAGCCTGCTGTTAATAAGGAAAGGGGGAAATGGAAGTGAGGGGTGGGGAAGGGGGAACCAAGATACATCATGTGTAGGTACAAAATAACCACGATAAATGGGATCATTATGTATACAATGTACCAATGCAGGTTCTTGGTAAAAAATAAAAATTAAAACAAACAAACAAACGAACAAACAACAAATAAACGAATCAGAGAGATATCCATGAAGTGAAGAGACACAAAACAGAAGTCAAGCCAGATCCCTGGGAGAGTGCCTGCATCCCCACTTCACCCTCTTGGCACATCAGTAGGCTCACCAAGAAGCTACACTGAGCTTTGGTGTCCAGAGAACTTTTAGGGGTTTCACTGATTGCATGAAGCAGGACTTCTGCTGGAACACAGTCTCTAGCCTCAATCATTTTCCTGGAGATTGGCGGCCAGCAGTTCCAACTCTAATCGAGAGTTTAGTCTTCCTGGTGACCAGCTCTTGTCCTGAAGCCAATGTGGGGCTCACCACCATCTACCCATTAGTGTAGCAAAGACACTCCTGTGCTCAAGAAAAAACACTCAAGGGTTTGAAGCCATGTGCCAGAACCTGGGGACAAAACCCAGTTATGTCCTTTATTAGGCTGCAGCTCTTTGAGATCTGATTTTGGGTTTTCTCTCATTCGCTTCTTTATGACCCAGGAAGCACCAGGACTTACTGCTGTTCAGAGGAGGTATCAACCTTCTCTACTCTCCTTAGGTGGCCAAGTAGAAAACAGAGGAGAATTCAGAGGAAAGGAGTCAAAGAGGCCATTTATCTTTATTTCTCCTTCCTTTAGTTCTAGCAAAGTATTTCTTTAATGGCTACCATAGTTTTGCTGTGCTCATGGGGTGGCAAAGAGGAGAAGGTGGAAGCAAGGTGCAGATTTGCCTGCATACTCCTCGTGTGCATGCCCGGCCCGCTGGGGTCTGGCAGAGAGGCTACAAGTGTGGTGCCGGCCAGGCAGAACTGAGGGTCAGGGAGTGGGGCACATCACAGAGGGGTCTCCACAGTGGGCACACCTACTCATTTTGTCTTTCCTTGCGTTCTTGCTCCTGTCCTGCAGCTTTGTTTCTGCACAGATTGGTCTATTTCTCTCCGTTTGGACTGTATATAATTTTCCTGTCCTAGTTCTAGCCTGTGTCAGATTGTATCTCTCCTCCGTGCTTCTTTCTGAGATCTTTGAGAGTTCCAAATAAAAGTGCATGTATTTATGTGAAGTGAATAATGCATGAATCCATTCCTTTCAATGCATGAAATTGTGTTCCTTAGAATGTCACTCATTAATCCATATGGCAAAAGCAGTGGGAGAAGGTCGATATGGTTAAAGATAATTAGCAATTGATTAGCACCCGAGAAGCTAAATAAAAAGACACATTTTCCCCTGCAATGGTTTGAGTTGATAAAAACAAGAATTGTTGCTGGAGGCGAGTCATGGTGCTCAGGAGTGTGATGGAGAAAAATATTTTTGTTAATCTGGGCATGAATCGAGGTAAACATTTGTTTGAGAAAAGAGACAGGAACTGTTCCCAAGTATTCATTGCAAAGTATTTCGTTAAAGAATACCTGTCGCCAGAAATCTAAAATTTTACAAACAGCGGCAAAAGCTTGAAAAGCTGACATTGCAACGCCAATTAAGCCTACAGTTTCCTCCAACATACTCAATGTTTTTCAGATGAACTAGCCAAGAGCCAGCTCTGAGTGGAAATAAATTCCTGCCGCCGAGTGGCCGTGGGGCTCGGGGACCACCCCCCGGAAGGCTGCAGGAGCCTGCAGCTGAGATGTGCTGTCTCTGTTTGTGTTTCTAGGGCCTCACACATATCAGAACATTAAAGATGCCCGATGAATCCTCCACAAAAATAAAAAGATGCAGAGAAGTTCAGTAGATGTGTGTGATGCAATCTTTGACTCATTTCTTTTTATGCTTTCTGTTTCTTCCACCAGTCTCTCTCTACCTATTACCTTTGGTCTAAACTACGAAACACAATTATTTAAAAAAACTACATCTGTACTGATCGTGTATGGATCTTCCCTCCTTGTCTTTATTCCCTAAACAATACAGTAAGAAAACTGTTTGTGTAGTATTTACATTGTATTAAGTGTTGTAAATAATTTAGAGGTTATTTATAGTACGCAGGAAGATACATGCAGGTTATGTGCAAATACCACATGGTTTTCTATAAGGGCTGTGAGCATCTTTGAATTTTGGGTTCCACCAGGGTGGGGAGGGAGGATCTCAGACCCCTTCACCCCAGGTGCTGAGGGATGGCTGTGCTCTTCCTATTCTCCTCCTTTCTTTTGCACTTAGGATTTTGGAGGGACCTAGGATAATCCCGTCTTCAAGTGCAGTGCAAAAGGAGGAGGCTTATGCACCATAAATCTTTTCAGCCTAAATTCCTTTAGCCTTAAAGAGGAAATCAGAAGTGTTTATCACAAATTGTGAGGCAAAGGCACCCGATATCATTCCTCATGTTTGATTGTAACAAAATTTTTAAATTGGGAATACGTTAGATGTTTTATATTTCTCTAGGGACACCCCATCACTTCAAATGTTGGGTAGGGTGGGAGAGAGATGTTAGGTAGAGTATACTAGACAGTCACCACACTGGGGCAAGGGGAAAGCTCCATCCTCTTCACAGAATTGGGACAGCAAGGGAGCTGCTGCTAGTAGTCAAACCTCAGCGGGCTCCTGGGGAATCATAAGCCCAGGCAGAGGGCAAGTGAACCATCAGGCAGATGGGATAAGACTTGAGGTTTGGGCATCTTCTCTCCCCAAAGTTCTTTCTCTGCCGAGACCTGACAGTAATTTTTCAGGGTGAAATACCCTACAGTGAGCAAATATTACCTAAAGATCTTCTTTTTTTTGGTGGATTCTCTTAGTGCATCTAATTGTAGAGTATCTGTGGTATGTTTTTAGGAACCTGGACCCCTTTCCCCATCTTCCTTCTGCAAAGTCCAGGGCATTATCACGATGTCAAAACCACCCAGAGATCTAAGAGTCAGAACCAATTTTGGCTTCTTCTTAGTTTTTTTTTTTTGTGTGTGTGGAGGAGGCCTTGGGGACTGGGGTAAAAATACTTGGTTCTTGTTACATAAACAGGACTTTATTTGGCTATGACTCTAATGAACAGAAAAAGTAATTTGACCAAATCATGCCCAAACGTTTCTTATTGAAACTCCCATGGCCTTCTGATCTTTCTCTGTATGCTGCAGATGGCTGAGGTCAGTGAAGTAGGCTGGCTTGTCCAAGGAAATCCGGGCTGTGGTCAGAAGGACACGCTCACTGGTAAGGCACTGACATTGGGCGATTCCATTGCAGGGCGTGAGCTTCATACACTGTCCTCACCACAGCCCTCCCTGAGGGCACATCTCTGCTTCTTGTCGCAGATGAAGGCAGGAGGCTCAGGGCAGCCTTGCTGAGATTTCGCAGCACCCTGAACCCAAGGCCACTCTGACTCTGGCACTTAAATTCAGCTTCCACGACAGGTCTGTAACCAGCTCGATTTTAAGCCTCAGACTTTCCAGTTTAGAAACCTGGCTAGAGAATCTTGCTAAGAGAGTGAGAAACAGTCACAGCCGTCTAGCAGGTCAAGGGGTTGCCCAAGGGTCTGGTTAACAGCTCACTGCTCGTAAGCTTTCTTTTGGGTGGAGAAACAGGCCCTGACTTGTGCACCATGCTGGCCTCTCATTGGGGGCCAATGAGGGGGGAAGGGTGATGGCATGAGCTGTGTGTGGATCTGGGACCAGCCGTGTTCCGATGTGACTCCTACACCAGTGGCTAGTCTATGCCCAAGGGCACAGGAGGCTGTGCTTAATGCAGGCGGTGTCCACACCCAAGGGACTCACGGTGGTGGCCTGGCCTGAGCATTGCCGGTCATCATACTGGAGAGGAGAAGGGCCTCCCAGCTGTGGCTGTGTGGGCTCTAGGCTTGGTGGAGCAATGTGATGGCCAAGGGCTGCAAGGCTAGCTGGTAAAGCACGACTGCTGGGTGCATGTGTGACGGGTTTTCAGAAGATCTTGCTTAAACTGGTGGATTGAGAAGAAGAGTTACTCTCACCAGTGTGAGTGGCCATTGTCTTAGCCATTGAGGGCATCAAGAGAACAGAAGAGTTGTTCTGCCTCAGAAGAGGGAAAAGGAGAGGTGTGTTTACCGTCTCTGCTTGAGCCGGGACATCCATCTCTCCTACTGTGGACATCGGCTCTCCCAGCTCAGGTCTTCGGACAGGGATGGAGACTGACACCACTGGCTCCCTGGTTCTGCGTGAGCCAGCTTTCCAGCGTGGTGACAAATACCTGAGAAAAACAACTTCAAAGTGGAGGGAAGGCTTGTTTTGTCTCATGGTTTCAGTCCATGGTCAGCTGGCTGCAAGATGAAAGCAACATTTGGGAAGGTATTGTACAGGAAAGCTGCTCGCTTCATGGCATCCAGGGAGCAGAGAGAGAGAGGAAGAGCCCAAGAGGAAGGGCCAGGACCATGGACAGTCCTCAAGGTCGTGTCCCTATGATCCAGTCCCTTCACATCCTCTTTCCATCTCCTCCCAATAATTCTGTCAAATTATGAGCTCATCAGTGAATTAAGCCACTTATGAGGCCACAGCCCTCAAAAGTCCATGGGCAATGGAGTCTTCAGTACAATGAGCCTTTGGGGTCACACATCCGAACCATACCAGGGTTGGGCTGCATGATCTCATCTGTTTTCTTGAGGCCCAGCTACAGACAGCAGATTGTAGGGCCTCTCAGCCTCCACTCATTGCACCTGCTCATCTCTCACTGTGAGCCTTGCTCTATGTTTCTCAGTATCCTGTGGTTCTGTTTCTCTGGAGAGCCTTTACTAATTCGAGTACCTTAGCCACAACTTTTTAAACTTGGAATACTTGGGATGAGGAGGACTCAGGTGCATTCTTCATATTCTAAGGCTGTGAAGCCTTGGTTAATGGAGGGAGTGGACTAAAATGAGCTTGGTGTGTAACTGGGCCCCTCTCCCCACTCACAGTCATGAAAGAATGAGAGACACAGTCCTGTATTAGTGCAGGGCACATGAGACAGGAAAGAGGAGAAATCTGCAGTTCTGTAGGCCAGGCAGAGCTTGGAGGTTCTCTGGCCAGCCCACTGCTCATTAATACTGTCCAAGTTGAGGCTGCAGGTGCACGCCTGGTGAGGTGGGCTCTTCCATGCCCAGGTTTGAGCCGGATGGCCAAGGGACAGGTGTGTCTCAGTCCCTGTACTGAAGCCATTATGGTGCACAGTATAGGGAAAGCCAGGATGGGTGGACGTTGTCTCCTGCCTTCAGAAAAGCTCCTTCTGCACTGCAAGGTAAGCAAGGCTTAACCTGCCTTCCTCCAGAAATGGATAAAACACAGTTAGCATGGCAAACTGATGACGCCAACTTTGGAGAGCAGTCAAACCCTATTAGGAACAATTGATTCACTATGTCTTCTTGTGCAAAGTGAGAACTTTTTCCTAAGAGCTATTTGTATTCTGCTCACTTCTCCCTTTGAATTCATTGTGTTGTCTTAGACTAAGAAGTTAACAGTGAGCTTCTGTCTCTCTTATGAATTTTAAAATGTACCCTGGGAAACTTTTAGTAGACTGCACAGTCAAAACCAACAGAAACACATTTCATTAGAAGACACTGGAAAATACTAGTTTTAAGTGGTATCTGTATTTTTTTCCTTTTAGTCCTTTTTTTTTTTTTGGTTCTGGGGATCGAACTCAGGGCCTTGTGCTTGCTAGTGAAGCACTCTAACCACTGAGCTAAATCCCCAGCCTTTTAGTCCTTTTTTTTTTTTAAATAGGCAATATGGCTCTTTCCTGGGAGAAATGTGATTTTCAGGCTACATGCCAGGGTATTAAGAGTGGTCTGAACATTCTGGCTTGTAGTAGAACTCCAGCTCTGTCAGATAAAAGCCAGGGATGGGAAGGTGATGACCTAGCAGGGAGAATAACTGAAGCAAGAAGTATGTGTGAGAACGAGGAGATCTACACTGTTAGGTTAGGTGTGTGACTCACTCCCCCAGTCACCATGGTGCTCAGTGCTCAGCCCACAGCGTGTGTTTGATTCAACTTTAGTAAGTGAGCAAATTCAGGACCACATGGCCAACATTCTGGTATAATTCTTTCTCTGGCTGCTACTTCAGACCTTTCTGGGATTGACCAGATATTTCCTGGTCTGACCCTGGGATGGGTTTTCCTGCTGTGGCAGTTAGAGTAGAGTGTCAACGTGATTGGCTTTTGGATCCATGTTGGGGACTGGTGGAGCACACTTCTGGGTGGGTCTGATGGTATCATGGAGGTGAGGTTTTGGGGAGCTATATCTAGTCCCTCACCCATTCCTCCCTGAGACTGGTCACCTGCTCTGCTCCTGGCCACCACTGACTTGACCATGACGTTCCTGCCTTGGAGCTGGCTAACCATGAACTGCATCACCAGAAACCATGAGCCAAATCGAACCTTTTCTCCTTTAAGTTGTGGGTACTGAGTACCTTGTCCCAGGAACAGGACAGCTAACTAATACATCTGTCCTGTCTCCCTTGATATTTAAAGATCCAATATTCCTTTGGTAGGAAAGTTCACTGCAGGTTTTTGGGGATTTTCTAAAGGTTTGCTGTCAAGGTTGTAGTGGTTATCTATTACTATGTCACAATGTACACTAAAGCTTAGTGCTTAAAAGAATGATTTTATTGTATCTGACGGTTCTGTGGGCCAGGAGTGTGGGCATGGATCAGCTTGTGATTCTCCAGCTACAAATAGGAGGGCTGGGTTTCTCCTCCATCTGGCAGAAGGGCTGGTCCAGTGGGTCTGTGTGTCAGTGTCTTGGCTGGGATGGTAAGGAGGCAGGGGTCAGCCAGGATCGAGGATGGGATGCCCATGTTTGGCATTGTAGGGTAGCCTTGTGGCCCTGAATGAGCAGGGAGCACAAGTTGTCAGCTTTTAAAGAGTGAGCCCAATTCCAGTTCTGTTTCTGCTCTATCAAACAGTCATGCAGCTCATCTGGATTTCAGGGCAGAGAACAGCAATCCCACCTTTTAATGGGAGGCAAGGCAAAGAATTGGAGGCTTTGCTTTGCCATGCTGAGCATCAAACTCAGAGCTTCACTAATGCTAAGCAAGTGCTCTCTCACTGAACTACATTGCCAGTCTTTCATCTTTATTTGATCACATAAATCCTTAAATTAAAAATGTGTCACAATAAGTAAAACATGGAAACAAACCAAGCCTCCATCCATGGGTGAGGGATAAACAAACTATGGTCTGTAACACAGTGGAATATTATGCTGCCTTAAAAGAGAAAGAAATTTGGATGCTTTATGGATAAATCTTGAGGACATTATGTGAAGAGATATAAATCAGTTTCAAAAAAGACAAAAATCATTGGATTCTACTTGTATGAGGTATCCAGGATAGCCAAATTCCTAAAGACAAAATAGAATTAGTGTTGCTAGGGGCTGGGGAAGGTGGGTGGGGAGTTAGTGTTTAATGGGTGCGGATTTTCAATTTTTCAGGATGAAAATTGTTTTGGAGATGGATGGTGAGCTGGCTGCTTGACAGAAGCATGTTCATATTATCACTGAGCTGTACACTGAAGCGTGGTCAGGATGGTGCATTTTATCACAAAATAGAATAAAATGCATTACAGTAGGATTCAAAATAAGGCAGCAGCTTTCTGAACTAGAGTGGTCTTTGTGTCTCCATGTCTGGCATTCAGTGCAGTGAGCTGTAGGGCTGCCTCTCTCACCTGTCCCCCAGGCCTGGTGTCTTCTCAGATTTCTTCTTAGAAAGAAATGTTTTCACTCTGCCCCAGAGTGACTTGTGAGTGTTGTTTAAAAAACTAAGTCCATTGAAGACCTTTTTATTCTCAAGAAAATGTATTCCTAAGTTATTAATTCTGTTTTGGCATCTTATTAAAATAAATACAAAGGAGTAAAATTGAGTTCTAGGAGGAACCTTAATTCACCTGCAGCGTCTCCCAGTAGAATCAGCTCCTGGTGCTGATGAACTTGCTCGCTCACGGTTTCTGTGCGAATCGATTCAGTTTTACTTTGCATTGTAACTGCTCTACGGTGGACCTTGTAGCCTTGAGGAGGCAACAGGGGTGATCAATCTGAAACTCAGAAGGACTCTGTTGTTGTTTGTTCTTTTTTTTTTTTTTATTTTTTGACCAAGAACATGTATTGGTACATTGTCCATATATTGATCACATTTAACATGTTTGTTTTGTACCTGTACATGGTGTTTCTTGGTTGTTGTTTGTTCTTTGGTAGCATAGTTATTGCCCTGTATTTTTCAGTAATACTTGAGCTGATAATTCCATTAAAAACTTAGGTGTGACACATGTTCAGAAATACGCACAAACCATGAATGTGCAGTCCTCACCATGTCATGAAGCATCGGCTCCCATGAAACCCGTGCTGGGTCAGGAGAAAGTGCTTCCAGAATCCGAGGATCCTGGGTGTCTGCAGCCTTCCTTCCTGGGAGAAGTGTGCCCTGGACTCGGACAGATCTGTTTTCCCTGCGTCTGAGCTTTTTATAAGTTGAAGCAGTGCTGTAATTACTCTTTTGTGTCAACTTCTTTCACTCAAGTGTATGTTTGTGAGATTCAACCACGCACCCCTTATGGTAGCAGGTCATTTTACTCTCCTTGAAATACACCATAATTTATTTCCCCATCCTGGTGTTGGGCATTTGAGTTGGTTCCAGTGTTTTAGTTAATATGAAAAGTACCGATATCTTGAACAGACGAGCCTGGCTATCTGTGGGATTTGCACAGGGATGCTGAATTTGCATGACATAGTGTATACAAATGTGCTGCTTGGCTTCTCTATACCACTTTTCCAAAACCAGATGTATGGATTCATATTCTCACCACCACGTAAGAGTTTCCCTTGCTTACCCCAAACTTGGAATTGCCAGCCTTTTTTATTATGATCCTTTGCTATTGGGTAGTAGGATTATGTTATGCTATTTTTTGACATTTACATAATCATTTGTGCCTTTTCAAGTAATTTGACCATTTTTAAATATTAGGATGCCTGCCCTTTTCCTACTTGTTCATAGACATGAAGAATACCTTCTGGCTAAAATACTTCATCAGATCTATTTACTTGCAGATGTATTCTCACACCCAGTGGTTCGCCTTTTCACTCTCTTAATGGTGTCTTTGGAGGAATGGAAATTTTTAATTCTGATGTACAATAGTATAAAATAGTTTTAAATTTTTCTTTTTGCATAGCACGTTTTTTTTTGGTGTCTTGCTTAATATATCTCCCTACCTTAAAGATAAGGACAGAGTCCCTTGTGATTTTTAAAAACTTTTATTGTTTGATCTTTTAATTTTAGATCTATAATATGGTGGTGTGGTGGTTAATTTTGTGTGAACTTGCAGGTGGTTTTGGATGAGGTGAGCATTTAAATGAAAGTACTCTGAGTAAAGTAGAGTGTGGTAGGCCTTGTTCATCCCCCGAAGGCCTGAACGGGACAAAAGACAGCCTCCCTGAGCAAGAGAGACCTCGAACTGGCAGCCTTGGTTCCCTATGGGCCCCTACAGACTTGCGTGTCCAGGCCCCCGCCTTGTACTGCAGGTAGCTACCCACCCACTTCTGCCAGGGTGAGCCAATGTCTTATGACAAATCTCTTTGCACCTGTGTGTACCTCCTATTCTGTCATTCTGGAGAATATTCTCTAATCTAGGGTGTGGGGACGTAGGGTGAGGTCAATAGCACCTTTCAGTGGCCTGAAGTACTGAGTTTAGCTGGACGGCTCCGTGGGAGTACAGTTGACAATTCTGCTCTAGAATGCGCAGATCAATACCCTGTAGGGTATCCACCATTCATTGCCTGCTTCTAGCTGCCTGCTTTTCCTTTCAGGCAGTTTGGGAAGGGGTCTGGGAATGGGAGAGACTGGACAGTCACCAGACACAAAACGAGGAGATTTGAGTCAAAACATGGCTGGAAGCACAGGCAAGGAAGGGACAAGAAGAAAGAACAGCGTCAGACGAACTAGCTAAACAGTGGGTGAAGCTGTGCTGGAGGGAAGCTGGGAAGGTGCCCCGGGGCAGTGACAAGGGTGGGGGTCTGGGGAGCATCCAGGGCCACCTGGAGTGGAGCTGCAAGTGGTGTAGACAAATGCTGAATACCACCTGTCCCTGGCGACCTGCCACGCCCTCTCAGAATGTGTCTACACTGCCTGGTGCTCCATATTACCTTTTGTTCGAGGTGCCACAGAGTAGAGAATTCAAGTGGAACAGAGTGCTGCTCCTGAGACATAATCTTATTCAAACAGTAATAAGTTGGAAGGAGAGGCAGAGGAGGGGGCTGGAGCCCCCCACACTCCTCGATATTTAATTATCCGCAAACCTGCCCTTTAGAGCCCGCAGGAGCCTCGGGGAAAACTGTTATGCCAGGTAATGAATTTTTATTACCCTTTATCTCGCACCTGCGCTATCATTAAGTCCGGAGTTTATTGCTCGGGCTTTCTGGATCTATGGTCTGCAGGGCTTGAGGAAGAGGCTTCGTGGGGATGCACCGCTGCAGGCTCTGATCCCCGCAGCAGATACTGGAGCCTGGAAGGTGTTTCTCCTCGGTGTGACTCAGCCAGGGAGTGTAGACTAGCAGAGATGTGGTGCTGGGGGAATTTTCTGTTACAGCCAGTTAGGAAATGTACTCCCGAGAAAGACATGGTAATCCACACTATATGAACTGGACTCCTTGGATGACAAAGACTGTGGGATTAGAATGCTGCTCAAGTATTTTTTCAATAAATCCTTCTCCTCCCCTTTCTTTTTTGTCTGAGTAACCTGGTGTTGATTAAGATGATGATGAGGATTGTGTAATTACATTATTTAAGACCAGGTTTTATGTATGATATGCATTCAGCCAGACTTAGGAAAAGTCCATTTATTTTTGGGTTATGCGCAGAAGATACTCAATATATATTTATTAACTGTAAAAAAACCATAAAAAATCACAAATATTACTTCAAAAAAAAGCATGTTGCATTTAAACTCTGTATTTTCCAGTGAGTGTTGAAGTCTCATCAAAGTCATCCCTTTTGTGACAGTAATCATTCATACTTGCTATCAGTGTTATAACCAATGCACGACTTTTAGCACAATTAAATTACATGACATTGATACTGTGCTCACCCTAATGAAAATGTAGCCAATTGCTACTATTGCTACTAAAGTGCAAACAAAATAAAAAAAATAAAAAAAAATGAACCAACCAAGCAACCAACCAAAACCTTTCTCTGTTATGAAGATAACAAATTGTCAGGACTGGGAAATCCCTGAGGCATGAAGATTCTGGGAAGGCTTCTAAAGTCATTACTGTGGAGGTCCTTCTCCTCCGACACCTCATCCGCAGACAGGACCAGCAAGCAGAGTCTTTTCTGGGATGCACTGCCTCTCTGCATTCCTTGATAAAGACTACAAAAGGGCAACTAGAATGTGCCAAGCAAGCTCTCCACTTACTGGATGTCACTGCAGTCTATTTGGGTGCAAATAAGAAAGAGCTATGAGGATAGTATTTGATGGTGGGCGGAGAGCAAACACAATGAGGAGATTATGTGCAGCAGCGTGTAGGTTGCCTGCCAGGGATGCAGTTCCATTTTGTCTCCGATTGCTGCATTCCATTTCAGCAAGATGAAGCACTGGAGCAGAAAATAGCCCAGCTGAGGTGAAACACGTGAGCTGGGGATAGTCACCAAAGCAACAGCAAACCAGGGACTGATGTGGGTCAGAGGATGAGATACCCAGAGACGGTAAGGAGGCTTGCAAAGGTGGTACTAGAGCAACAATCTGAGGTTGGGGTCTGCAGGAGCTGCCACAAACCCAAAGCAAGGGATTCTAGAAAGTGCATCTGGCCAGTTATGTCAATCAGAGGTTCCCATGATGGTAGTGTAAACATGAAGAGATTCAGTAAGTGAACAGGGACACAGGATTACAGAAGCTAGTGCAAGTCACATCTGTGATGGGACTGGCAGGCTGAGACCCTGGAGCCCAAAGGTGATGGTCTGCTGGAGATGCCTTATTCCCTGAGCAGGACCAGGGTTTTTTTGTTCTATTTGAGTGCCAGTTGATTGGATGAGGCTCTCCTCCCATGTTTCAGGGCGATCTGCTTTACTCAAAGTCAACCAATTTCAATGTTGAGCTCCTCCAAAAACAGCCTCACAGAAACACCTGGAATAATCTTTGCCCAATTATCTGGGAACTGTGGCCCAACCAAGGTGACACACATGAAATTAACCATCACACAGGTTCAAGCAGATGACACACTTTTGAAGAATGGGGCCCTTCATCCATCCTGGGCTTCACCTGGCCTTACAGCCAGAGCAGAGGACATCTGCATTCTGACAGCAAGGTCTCCCCCAGGTGCTGTTTTCTGGGGCATCAGGAGCACACCTGGCAATGGGGACACGGCAGCCCTTTATTGGGTGCCTGCACTAAAATGGGCCGTGGGGAACATTGATCCCACTGCCCTCCTTGGTGAAGGGAGAATCTGGGAAAGATTCTCCTGTGTCTTGTGTCTGAATATGGGGCTTGTAGAATGTACACTATTAGGAAAGAAAGACAGAACAGTGGAAAACCTATGACCGACACTGAGAGTGAAAGTACACACGCCGGGAGGGTTGATTGACTATGAGCTCAACCTAGGCAAAGTCTTAAGCTGTTTGCCCATCACCAGTGCCTGCTGCCTGGCATGCAGCCTCTTCGTCTCCCTATGCTGTGCTTCTCCTGTCAAGAGTACATCTGTCTCCATCCAGCACAGCAGGAGCAAGTTCTAAGAGCACAGCCCCACTCATCGAGAGCCTCTTGGGGCGATGGACATAGGGCTGATGCTTACATCAAAGTGCACTTGGCTTACAGGACACAGAGGAAGAGCAGAAACCGGCACTTAGCATTTTCCTTTTATTTTAGCATGATTACCAGTGCCATGGCCCCCTGCAGACTTGTTCATTCCGACATCTGCCGAAGCTTGCTTCTAGAAGCACTCACATCTTCACGGGGCAGAAGCAAATGGAAATGCATGTGACGACATCCATAGTCCTACCAAGATATGTTCCATAATCATTTAATTTTCTGACTATAAAAGAAATCTCATACTTCAGAGAAAATGTAGAAAATAGAGATGAGAATAGAAGAAAAAAACCCAACCTAAAGTGTTTAACTAATATTGAGTATCTCTCGTGTACCAGGTACTGCACTCAAAATCACTATGAAGGCACCATGGAGCCATACATGTGAACACCCATGTGGTATTCCCTCCCTATCTCTTTTCTCAGATGTATATTTCACCAGCATACATTTTGTTAAGAGTGTCTATATGTACACACATAGCTTTTAAATGCAAAATTTGGGAATTGTTTGTATGGTTCTGCTTTTTTGCTTAAAAATGACTTCAGAGTACGTTCCATGTCATTAATATGCTGTCGTCTCATTCATTTGCTTCTTATCTTATTGTTGAACATATAGGTTGATTTCAGTTTTTAAAAGAATATTGTTATGGTTATTCTGGCACATGCGCCTCTGCTTATCCTCTCAGGGAAAATCTTAGAAATGTGACAGTCCAGGGCCCAGCTGTGAACAGTGTCAGCAGTTTTGTGGCTCATTGCCACGTTGCTTCTCCCTAAGTGTCTGCTGCATTGGAGCCCTTCCAACAGTGCATGACATTACTAATTTCCTCCTCACTATCAAGTTGGGGTATTCCTCTTTATAATACCTTAAGATATTGTTCTATTTACAATACCTTAAGATATTGTTCCACAGAGAATGGAACGGGGTAATTGGACACCATGAAGGCAGACAAGCTCTCTTCTGGGGCATGAAAAATAACTCTGAACTTGGAGGGCTGCAGGTGCTAACTGTTTGACCTTGGTGAAATTATTTATGATCATCTAAAAATGGGGATGACAACACACTCTCCTAGAACTCTGAGGTGACTTGTTTTAATGGCTGACTGACTCATATTAAGGGCTTGTAGCTGTATCTGGCCCCTGGGAAACACTCAGTAGGTATCAGTTGCTGTTGTGGCCATCTGGCATGTTCTCCTAGGGACAGGTTTCTGATGGGTTGTGTCGTGTTGGACACCAGGTTCTTCTGAGGAGCATGCATTGGTGCAGTATTTCCAGAATGTGACTGGTTTTGTGATTTCTGTCCACTATTCCTGCATAAGTCTTCTTATTCCACATCCTTAGTCCCTCTCATAAATATTTCTTGAACTTGCTATTGCTAGGCATAGTCTTAGGCATCAGGAGGAGTAGAGGAGTGAACACACCAGACAAAAATCCCTGCTCCTGTAACATCTAATGCACATTTTTTGGATATAGTCCATGTATCTTTTCTGGTTCTGCATCTTTATTCATGTGATCCATAGAATATTCTTTTCTCTGGTCTAAGTCACCTTTCCATTCTTTAACCCCGAACCAGGATTCCACTTCTGCACCAAATCATCATCAACTCCCTGAGCTAGAATTCAAGCTGATCTATTTATTGGACACATGCTTTATGACAAGCACTAACATTGCTCTTCTTGAATGTTTGAAACCCTCATTCTTCACTTCCCTGCTGACACTTACAGTGTCTGCCTTGACTCTGGTTATTTATGTTCATGACCCTTCTCTCCTATGAAATTTAGAGTTCTTTGCAATTAAAATCCAGGATTTATCCATCACTGTCCCATTTGCACTACTAAGCACAAGGCCATGTGCATAACTGATATTTAATACCTGTTTTCTGAACAAAATAACGAAGGAGGGAGCTGACCATAATGAATGCTCTTGTAGATGGGCACACATCAGACACTTATCAGTTGACAGAAGAAACAAAGACCCATCCTTAGTCCAAACAGGGGTGAGTCCTTTTCTGAGAGGCTTGGGGCCAGGCCAGAGTTGGAGCAACTGCTGGTTGTTCCTGGGATTCTTTATACCTAATGGCATTTCAGGCAGCAGGGACAAAAATGTAAGATACAAATGTCCAACATGCATTTTCCAAAGGATGCTTGTTCAGTCCAATTTCCTTGGGACCTTGGATGCTGTGTTAGTTTTCAACTGATGCTATAACAAATTACTCTGAATGTACTGATGAAAACAATAACAATTTATTATCTTGCAGTTATGGATGTCACAAGTCTAAGATGAGTTTCACAGGCCTCAAATAAAGGTATTTGTAAGATTGTGTTCCTTCTGGAGGTTCCAGGCCTCTTCCCCTTACAGAGCCTCATGTATTCCTTAGCTCTGGCCCTTCCTTGCCCCAAACTCTGTTTCTGCCATCACATCCCTTCTCTTTTCTGGTTCTCTTGTTGCCCTGTAGTAAGTACCCTTGTGAAAACTAGGACCCACCTACATAAGTCAAGGTAATTTTCTCCTCTTGAGGTCCTTCACTTTATCACATCTACAAAATCCCTTTTGCCATGTGAGATAACATAGTCACAGGCTCTTGGGATGGGCTCAGGAATGTCTGTTGGGGCACTGTGATTGTGTCTATCATGGATGTTATTATCACTACTTCTTGAGTCTACAGACCTCCAAACAGCTTGGGGTCAGTAGATGGCAGGTGTGTCTATGGCTGGTTCTATAACCGAGTTAGAGCCTGAGGTATTCAGAGTCACTGTCTTGGTGTCAAGGGCTGGAGTGGTCATCCTTTTGATTTACACTGTACAGAGAGCATCCGGGCCCTTGGGGGCCTCCTTCTGGAGTAGAGAAGTACGCATTGTCCTTGCTTTTACTCTTTTCTATAGCTTCTTTCTCATAGCCTCGAATAATAGGAGAGTAGAATGGTGGGCCTGAAAAAGACCAGTGAGATGGCCTTGTGGGTAGAGGTGGTGGAACACTAGCAAGAGGGGCAGTGAATAATTTATAATTATACTTTTTTTTTTGTCACTAGAACATCTTGTTAGACTAGTTTGTGCCAAAATATAAAAATAGATTTTGCACATGGATAATTCTGTCTTTAATATTATCATTCTGATCCTGTGGCATGGTCTCTTTTTTTTTTTTTTTTTTGCCTAGACGCACAAAATATATTATTTGCAAAAGCAGTAAAAGTTTGTTTATAGAGAAAATATGCTTAAGTAATAGTAGTTTGAAAATCACAGTGCAGTGAGTTGCATCTCTGTGTCCTCCGCAATTCATAGGTTGAGATCCCAACCCCCCAGGCAATAGGAACAGGAGGGGCCTCTGGGAGGTGATCAGATTGTGAAAGTGGTGGCCTCTGGAATGGGATTAGTAGTTTTATAAAGGAGCCAGAGAATTCTCTTGCTCCTTTCTGCCACATGAAAACACAGTGAGAGTCTATGACTTTTCCAATCTTGGGGAGAAAATGGGAACGTTTATAGGAATCAACTGAGGGGAAGGAGAGACAATGTCATGACACATTACTCTGCAAACATGAATAGCATTCCAGTTTAATCTTATTTTAGAGAAAATGCAGAAAGGGGATCATGGAAGTCCCTCTTTCCATTTGTAGGCTAGGGTAGTCTTGCAAGCCTAGGAAAAAAACAACAAAAAAGAGAATTATACTAACTATTTCTAGCATGCTGTGTCCCATAGAAAACTTTGACTTTGTTACTCTTTAGAAGTGAAACTTACCCCATACAGTGGGACTTTAATATCTGTGAATTACAAATTAATTTGTAATATTAGATTCCATCCAGATTATTTAACCTAACTAGATAAAATATAGAAATCTAAAGTGATATCCTGATGGAAACAAAGCATAGGCTATTTTTTTTAGAAATCAGAGATTATTTTTTAGCTATCTTTATTTCCTTTAACCTTGAGAAACACATTACACTAAAGAATGTATTTTTTTCTTTGGTGGAGTGTACACCGAAACTGTCTAAAATATTTTCCCTATCTTCTCTACAAATTGAAAGTAACTATGCAAATTTTGGCATCTAATTTGCTCCTGATCTCTGGGAAATACAGACTTTTAGCTTTTTATGGGGAGGATGAGGTTCTGTATTTGTGTCATTTTCCATCCACAGTGCGTTGTGATGGAAAGGTGGCTTGGGAATCGGCTGTGTCCGGGCAGAGCTTTGGCTCCTGACTGTGGCTGTGGTTGGACTGCAGGGCGAACCTGGCCTGTGTGTCCTGCATGGAACTTGCCCTCAGTACTGGTAGTCACCCTGAAGGGGAGCCCAGACGCCTTCTGCATAGCCCTGGTTGTGCCACTGTGGTTCCCATGTTCCTCGCTGAGGGTGAGGGTCTGGCGCCCATGCTGCCTTCGGCCCTCCCTTGCCTCTGGGTACCTCCTCCCAGCTGGCTGGAGTCCTTCCCGGTGACCTTCAGCATCACCCTGGACACACCCCATCTTCTCCCCAAGAGCACCCACCTCTCCTGAGTGGCGGGGTGGTGTTGGATGTGTGTGTGCCCTTGTACAGCCCCAGGGCCAGAGTGCCAAGAAGCCTAGAGAAGAAGGGTATATTTCCACTTTCTACCACTGTGATCAAAATGAGTGGAAAGAAATTTGATAAGGACAAGAAACGTGGATGCCAACTATACCCAGACTGTCCCTCCCTGGATATTTTTGATGATGACTTTTATGGTTGGAAGGAATACACACAGCTTTTTCTTGTAGACAAGAATGAGCTGTGGGCCAGTGGGGTTGAATTACCAGGGAGGGACAGAGGAGACCTGGAAGGTGCTCTAGAAGGCTCATGGCACAGGGGTCTACATACCTGCAGCTTGCTTTGCAGCGTGGCATCACGCTCTTATTTATTTGGATAGATTTGCCTCACTTACTGGGATTTTACAGGGGTGGGAACCTAAGGCACACGTACCACAGCAGACAGCTCTAACAGGTTTGCCATCACTGTGGTAGGGGATGCTGCTGCTGCACTGCCCTGACCTCCTTGTCTGTTGTGTGTGGTTGTACTCGGGTGTGACTTTAGTGGCATCGGCAGAGCCTGAAGCCACCTGGGACCCCATGTGCAGAGGCGGGTCATCGCCAACACCTTGAGACAAGTGTGTGGGAAGCACCAGCTTGGTTCTTCTTCCCATGGGGCCTTTGCTGGGTTCCGTCTGCACGGCTCCTGCTCTCCTTCATTCTGCTCCCTCATCTGCCTCTTGATTTTCTCAGGAGGGTTTCACTATCTCAGACCTGTTTCTGAGGAACTCAACCTGGAACACACCAAGCATTGATTAAATAAATTGTAGGATTCGCCTAGAAGGGGTTGTGCAATCATAAAAAGTGATAGTTTAGAGTATAATTGTGGATTCACGAAGAAATTTACAATTGATGTTGAGATGGAAAACAGAGTTGACCAAATAGTCTATGGTATTTAATTTTTGTAGGATAAAGGTGAGGATGGATATACCTAAAATGTAGAGTAGGAATTGTCTTCAGAATAGAGGATAATTTTATTTTTTCCAATTGCTTGCTTGCTTTCTCTAATTTTCCTGCATTAAAAATGATAACTCAAATGCTTCCTATGTATTATAGTTTGAACCAAAGGGTCCCCCCCAAAGCTCCATATCTTTACAAGTGTGGCTTCCAGAAGGTGATGAAAAGCTAGCCGCACTGACCTCATCTACCTCTGACGCGGTCCCGGCTGAGTGCTGTTAGGAGAGGAGGCGGGGTGGTCAGAGGACGTGGCTCACTAGGGGCATGACCTGGAAGGATATGTTTTTGTCTGAGGGTTCTTCCTCTCTTTCTGCTTTTCACCCTTGCTCTCTGCTTCCTGGGCACCATGAGGTGAGCAGCTTTTATCTGCCATCCTGTTTCTGCCTTGGAGTGGGCCAACCATGGACAAAACTTCTGAAACAATGAGCCAAGGTAAACCATTTCTCCTCAAGTTGACGCTCAGGGCTTTGGTCACAGCAATGAAAATCTGACAAATACACTATGTGCAAAGGTCTGTGACAAGCACTTTGTACACGTTGCTCAGTCCTTACAGTAGCCCAAGAAAACAGGTAGGAGAATCAATTGTGTATTGGGGGATAGACTGTAAAGACAGACAAATTTGTTAGCTGACCCTGGTTCGTACAGCCACAAAGCAACAGAGCCAAGATACAAGCCAATCTGACCTCAAAATCCACCACAGAACCACTGTGCTCGACTTCAGAAGAAAATCCCACGTAGACCCAGAGTTATTATTCTCGAGTTGAAAGGTGCAAACAGCCCAGACACTCACCAGTGGACTGGGGATGAGCAAAAGGTGGCATATACATACAATGGAATGCTGGTCAGTTTTGAAAGAAAGGAGGTCCAGCCCTTGTGGTGACATGATTAACCTGGAAGACCTCATGCTAAGTGAAACAAGTCAGCCAGAGAAGGATGCATTCCGGGTGATCCCACCAACTGAGGCACCTACTGTCCTCCAGTTCATGTAGATGGAAACCACGATGATGGTTGTCAGGGGCTGGGCAGGGAAATGAGTTTCAAGGGGGACAGAGTTTCAGTTTTGCAGAATGAAAGACACTCTAGAGATAGATGGAGATGGAGGCAGAACAGTGTGAAAGTGCTTGCACACGGTCTACACAGCACATCTTGTGTTACATTCATAATTCACTACCCCCCTAAAAACTGATAAAATTAGAGATGGGGACACCATGGCGTCAAAGATTCTCTGCTTGGCCAACTTTAGTGAGTCTCCTGGTCCTTTCCCTGTGCCCATATGTGCTCTTTCTTGTAAACCCAATTTTAGCCTGAACTATGCTATGTCAACTCAGCAGGTGCCCCTTGCCCTCTGATGTCTTCTCACTCTGGCTGCCTTCGATAAGAATCCTATTAGGACAGTTTAACCAGAATCTCCCTCACTGTTTTTGACTGAATTCTCCTGCAATAACAGGTACCACACTGGGTTAAAAAAACAAGCAAACAAACACATTTTTTTTTGGAGACACAGCTCACGATGTAGTCCAGGCTGGCCTAACTCATTATGTAGCCCAGGCTGGCCTCAAACTTGTGGCAATCCTCCTGTCTCAGCCTCCTGAGTACTGGGATTACAGGCATGCACCACCTTGCCTGGCTTTCACACTCGGTAAATTATAAATAGAAGGTTTTTTTGGGAGGTGGGGCTCATGATGTTGGCTGGACAATGCAAGCTTGGGAAGCTGCATCTGGTGATGATCTCCTTGCTATATTCTAACATGGCAGAGGCATTGTGAGAGGGGAAGGAGAGGGCCAAGCTCCCATGACCACCAATGAGCTCCCACAGTGGGGGGCATTACCCATTATGTGGTGAAAACCCTCCGTGGTATATCATCACCTCTTGAAGGTCTCCTCTTCCTACTGCTACAACAGCAATTAAATTCCAATATGAGCTCTGGAGAAGAGAGTCAAACCGTGGACTCATGATATTTCCTCTTAGTAGTGCTCCGTCTGCGGATCCCCACATAGCCTCATGTACTTATGCTGTGTTTGGAATTGAGCACAATCTCCAGACAGACCTGATTGCAGAGTTCCTGTGCCTCTGGCCATGGTCCTGAACGCAGCCTTGCATTGTTTTAATGAGCACCATTCAATACATTTTCCTTAACAAATTGCACCCTGGAATCTTTGTGACCCTTGGATTTTCTGCAGGGCAGAGCTTAGCACATCACCCTCCCCATGACTTCTATTCCCTCCAGGAGTGATTTTCTATGCTTCTTCTGCATGATGCGCATTTGTGGAGGCAGCTGAGGCCAGGGATTTGCCAGCCAGGCTCTCTGGGTGGTGTTGGGATCCTGAGGACATCCAGATGTTTTCAGAATGACCAGCGTTGCTCCAGAAGCAGGACTTTGAATCAGACCAATCAGTCCTGTGTGGTCACCAAGCCACCCTCCCTGTGAGGTGTTCTAGGGTTCTTGGTACTCTTGCCATTGCTCTTAGAATTTAGTGGTGGGTGTGAGGGTGACTGTCACAGTGGAACTTAAATATGGAAGGGGTGACTTCAGAATGAGCAGTTTCAATGTGTCCATGTGTACTGTAGTTTGGTTACATTTTCATCCCCAAGTGGTTGGCTGCATATTTATTTTCTGCTCTATGGACTTGGCTGATTTTAGTTTTTAAAAACAAGCAAGACCTTTATTTTATTAGTGTGATATTTCTGTGGCCAGATGGTGTCCTTCATCCCAGTGGAACTGATACTGCTGACCACACGCCACGCTGACAAATAAGATGAGGGTTCTCTTGTGTGGCACGAAGCTGTTGAATATCTCAGACAATTTTCTTCGGAAGTAGAACTGCTGCTGATAAATGTGATATCGAGCAACAGCGGAACAGATTTTTCCTTCTAGTAAATGCATAATCTAATTTCCCATTAGTCTCATGCTTCTGGTGTTATCTCATACTCCCTGAGTGTAAAATCATCTGCAGAACCTGCGTTAGCTTACAAAGTGAGGCACAGGAAGCCAAAACAATGAAAAATAACAACTTAGAAATGGTGAGGGCTAAATGGGGCCCAGCTGGTTTCATTATCTTTGTGTGTACTCAGTTTGCCAATTTTTTTTCTGGGATTTTTTTCAGTGAGGGTGTTCAGGACTCCGATAGGACACAGATCATGCCAATTTGGTTTACAAATCCTGGCAACCGAATTACTCTAAACATACTTCTGGAGGAAATGAAGAGAATCATTACAGCGCACTGGGGAGAGGTGTGGAAGGGAAGATATTCTGATGTCAGGGCTAAGATGGTGGGATTTATTTTTATGAAAAGTGTTATGAACACAAACTATCAGTGTGCACAGTGATTAATTAGCATCACCGGGCGATCCAGATCCTATTTTCTGAGTTCCAACATTAGAATGCATGAGGTTCATCTGAATAATTTGGAGACATGGTATTGAGTCCTAGGATGGTAGCTATTTTATCTCATTCATGAACTTCCTTCTCAACAATATTGCCTGGGAATGTGGAGAATTTGTTTTCCAGCCACTGAAAGAAGCAGCATGCCTGTGTCTGGCTTATGGTTCTCCACATGGTAGAACCTACAGCAGACATGCAGAGAATGCCCCAGTGTGTGCGACTCTGGTTTATGACAACTCCTTCCTGGATGCCTGAGAAATGCCGAGTTTCCTGTGTTCTGTTTTGCCGACCGCTAGCTATTAAAGCCAAAAGAAGCCTCCCAAGAGGGTGCAGAATTTAAGTTTTTCCTTATGTGTGATTGTAACTGAAATATTGTACATATGTGAGTTGCAATTTTTATTTCCCTACACTCTCTCAGTTTATAATTTTCATTTCTCCATGACCTACCAGTTTGTAGTATAAATTAAATTATATTACTTTTACTATCTAAACCACCTTGACTCGTTGGTCGCACTTGCCGACCTTGGTAGCAGTAGCAGGAGGCCTCCGGGTTGCCTCACACGTGAACAGATTTGCTCAATTTGTGCTTGACTCCCAGGGTTGCCCTTCAATTCTTTTGAGGCGGAGGCTTGGGTCTTTCTAGTTTTGCATGTGCTTTGAGAGAGTGCTGTGTCTTTGTAAGATGGCAGTATTTTTATGTATCAGGGTTCTTGGTTTACTTCAGGTAAGTACTGAGTGTGTGGGGTTAGTGGTCCCGAGAGGGTTTGAGTGGACTGGGGAATGCATTCAGTCTAGTTCCCTGTCTTCCTTTCACGGTTCTTTGTCCTCCATTGTGAAAATGTCCAGTGTTAGCTGAGACAAAGGCATTTTCCTAGGAATCAAAATGCATGAGTAGACATTGTGTGGACATATGTGGACATATAGCTATGTCCACTTGTGGGTTTTGATTCCCAGGAAAATGCCGTGCTCACATGCCGGTCTCCGCTTATACTCACATGAGTTTCAACACCCTGTAACATATTGTTGTTTCTGACTTAACATAGGGGGAGTTGGGGATATAGCTCAGTGGCAGAGGACTTGCCTAGTAAGTGCAAGGACCTGAGTTCAATTCCCATCACCCCCTAACCCAAAAAAACCTAGGGGGAAAAGCCAATTCAGAAGTTACTTACAACTTGAGGAAAGTTAAACAACCAACACAAGAGAAAGTTCCCCCCACTGTTATTTTGACTTCAAACCAGGGCTCTGTGGCCAGCCCTGGGGTCCCAAGCCAGGTGAGGCTGCATTCTGAACCACAAGGGTGTCCTGGAACTCCAGTCACATCAGACAGATGCTGCTGCTTTTATTTTTAATAGCTCAGGCCCTGACATGAATTCTACAAGAGACAGCTGGTGCTTAAAATAATAAGCAACACCCAACACACAAACAAATCCATCTTTATGGTGTATGTCATAATAAAGATACACAAATATACATGGACACATAACTGGGTAAAGCCAATATGACTTTGAAGAGGAAGGATAAGGGCCTAACTGTGCATCATACACTTGATTCTTAGAGCAGTTCTTCTAAACCCAGCTGTCAATAACTTTTCATTTTCCTTTCTGCTTGTATTGACTTCTGCAAGAGGGAGACAGACTGGGAGGAAAATGGTTCTCTGTGTGTGATTAGCACAAAAATATCCCTGTTATAGGAACAGTGATCCATCAGGCTGTGTAACGTCTGCTAAAACCCAGTGTCTCTCTCCAGATTCATAAATGATGTTCTTGAGTGGGGAATCATATCCTATGCTGTGGTTGGCTGTGAAAATGCAGAAAAACAAAAACCATGTTGAGAAGCGTTTCGGGAAAAACCTAAAACAATGTCTGTCATCTGACCCACTAGACAAAAAACAGCTGCTGAAGAAAAAAAATCTGGCAAGTTTAGCCATTATTGGAGTTCTGTACTATGTGGAAAAAAATATATATTTAGCCACCGAAGACTTGGCTAGAAAATAATGAGGGTCCCATTTCCTTCCTGAACAATCATAGAGGCATCCTACGCACCAGTGTGGTCTACAGCTCACCAGAAATGTCAGGGCGCACCCACGATTAAGACACAATCTCATTTTAATTTGGTAAGGCAACTCCTATTTTCTTGAAATAAATCACCAGATAATGTCTTCGATGCATAAAAGGAAGAAAATAAAATCCTTTGGCACAAAATGTTGCATAGAAAACACATCTACAGAGAAACCCTGGAGTCTTTCTGCACTTGACTGCTGCCGGGAGTCTGTGGGCATGCGGTAGGAAGATCGTATGACCGACTGGTAGTTCCTCACACTGGATAGCATCGTTCTGTGAGAATGGCAGAGGTGCGGCAGTCTTGGATATTTGCGGTGCTGTGATATATGAAAAATGCATTCCATTGGCACTTTGGGGTATACACTAGTGTCTACATATGGTTCTACCTTGATTAGCAGACACCACACTATGGAAAGAGAGATGCGTGTATGTTACTGTGTTAGATAGCAGTTCCCAGGAGGCAGATCGGACCTCAATTTCGTGTCAAGGCACAAGGACACGGGACAGGAGATAAATGTGGGACACTCTGGTCGGTGGCACACCATCACTGAGTTGGCAGTGGTGGGTGGCGAGCGGCTGTCAGGGTAGTGACTTGTCTACATTCTCCCTCTGGCAGACATAATGTGTGGATCTCTGTTTTCTGGGACTCACTCGAGCATTCACTAAGTGAAGTTCCAATGAGCTGGAGCCTCTTCCTTCAGCAGATGTTTCAGCAAATTGTTTTCCTGCTGCCACCACTTCATAAGATTTTCCTAACTCAACAGATGATGTCGTTGCCTGTAGCACTTAGGCATCTCCCCTAAGCTACGTGTTTTTCTCCTGTTCTCCTCGGAGGCGCCCTTTGGGCCACCTTTGTGGTGGGCATGGCCAGTCACCTACCCTGTGCTCCCAAGTCAGGCGGGTCATTTGCCTGTGCCTCGTTTATTGGACTTGCCTGTCACCTCAGGGTTCACCCTCCATGCTCTGAGCCAGAATCCACTTCCTGTTCCAAGCTGGACACACAGACAGTCACAGGAAACTCTTTAGGGACATTGCAAAAATGCCTCATTGGGAAATCATCTGATATTCGTTTTTTCAATTTTATTTTATTTTGTAAGTACATTAGCAATACATGATGTTTACATTCATCTTCGGGAGTGGGTACACATACCTAACGTATCTTGATTCCTTTTATTTCTCTTTCTCTCCTCACTCATCGCTCTCTTTCTATCTTTAGGTCCCCTTTCCTTATTTTCATCATCATTATCATCATCATCATCATCATCATCATCATCATCATCATCATCATTTTAGTTCATGTTTGTGACATGTAATGATTCCATTCATTGTGGGGAATTGGTAACTGTATGTGACACATCTTGAATCTTTTTATGTGCCCTTCCCTTCCCTCCTCCCTCTGCCCTTCCCTTCCCCCTCTGCCCTTCCCTCCTCCCTCTGCCCTTCCCTCCTCCCTCTGCCCTTCCCTCCTCCCTCTGCCCTTCCCTTCCCTCCTCCCTCTGCCCTTCCCTCCCCTCCTCCCTCTGTCCTTCCCTCCTTTCCTCCCTCTGCCCTGGTCTCTCAGTCCTCTTCTCATTTGCAAAACCTGTATCTCCTTATTTCCTTTTCTCAATCTTTCATTTTTCTCTCTTTACCTGTATTTTGGACTACTCAAATGAGAGAAACCATAAAGTATTTAAGCTTGTGTGTCTGATTCATTTCACTTAACATTGGCTTTCAGGTATATTCATTTTTTTAAACATAATTCGAAACTACAGTCATGCAGACCCTACTGGAGTAACTGAGTTGTCTGTATTTTTAGGCTTCCTTTATGTGTGCTAAACCAGAGCCCCTTCTGTACTGTATTTCTCCCGTTGTATCTGACCAGCCCCACACAACTGCAGTGAAATAACAATGCTTAGGGAAGCTGATATCGACACCGTGGTTAGTGCTGGGGAGTGGTAGTCTCACACAGTGAGGTAGAGAGTTTCATTTCTGTTTAATAAGTGCCCTTATCTCTCATGTATTTTTTACCACAAGCAGATGCCGCATTTCTGATAACAAATAAAGGAGATGTTCTCATGAGGCAAAGGAGTAGCTGCAAAGATAGGACTGAGCTGGTAAATTCAGATCAGCTATTCATTGTGGGTATTGATCCCCCTTCAGCTGTCACTTAATTGAATCAAAATCTAATTTGGATTTTTACTTGTTTCCTGAGGATCCTCATTCCCCTGCAATGGCGTGCTCATCACATACGCTGGAATTACTCTTCTGCGTTCAAAACTTCAGGCTGTGGAAAACTTCTGACATTTGAATGCATATGTTACACATCTTCAGAAATGAACTTGAAAACACTGAAAATGTAACACCATGTTTGCTCATATTTCATTGATGGCAAAATGAAACACCAGGTGGAATTTTTAAATCTGCTGTTACTGTTTAATATTTATGTACTTCTGTAGGGCAATCTATTGTGCTCAATTAAAAATGTACATATAAGGAGACACAAGGTAGTACCATCATCAGGATAACCCTAACTTGAAGGAAAAACAAAGGAAATAAAACAAACAAGACCACTAATGAGAGATTCTAGCCTGGTCTTTGTGAAAATCTTCCAAATATTTCGGTCCAAATTTTTTTAGGCAAATCATATATGGAAAGAATGCCAGTAATTGAGAGACAATGAATATTCTGGAAAATGTTTGATTCAAGGAACACATGGTCAGAGGTGGCAGAAAGGGAAGTAGCTTATGTAGAAATGGTTGATTCTTCAACTGAGAAGCTAAGTATGTGTGACCAGTCCCGGGTATGACCTGTTCCAGGGGCTCAAACTATATGGTTGGTCCTCGGTGTCTATCCTTATCTGGGCTCTGTCCTCCTGCATGCATTGGCTTCATTCTTGGGCATGTCCATTAGCATGATGGGAAAGACAGCCCATGACCACGGGGAGCCACAGACTTTTACAAAAGGAAGAGAGAGCCACTCTTTCTCCATATTGCACATTCCAAGAGCGATTCTGGTCATCCCTACCGGGGAGAGGGAGGCATGGTCTGACCAGATGCATCCTGTGTCCATGTTGGTGAGGTATGTGTCTGATCGTGGATCATGAACAACCCCACTGGGACTACGTGGAGTGCATGAAGGATTGCTCTTGAGATGCAAAGTCGCTGGATGGACAAATGGTGCTCACCATGCGGGTCTGTTCTCCGGGATGCAGTAAATCTACCAGCTGCAGGGAGACAGCCTTTTGGGCATTGGATGGTTAAGTAGAGATGGATTCTCCTACTTTCAGTTCTAGCCAAGCACTTGTAAAAAATCACTTAGTCATAAATCACCTGCAGAGCCCAAGAAAAACTATTTCTCAAATTGGATCTTGTCGCGACTATGTTGGAAATGCATAAACTATACTAGATCATCCTGATGTCCACTGCCTCAAAAATCTTTTGGACTCTTCCAGTTCAGTGGAGTCTCCCTGATTGAAACCACTTTGTTTCCTCTCACCCAGAAAACTGGGTCTGTCCTGAGATAATTATAGTTAGGTGATGATGATGAATGGACAGCTTTTGGAAAACTGATTATTACTAGAATTGGCCAGGCACTATGCAAAGCTTATCACAGGCTTTGTCTTTAAACAAAAATTCTAAAATAGGTTTTTAAATCTTCACTTTTGCAAATAGGCTTGGAGAAGCCAAATTGCTTGACCAAGATCAAGTAGCAGTGGGCTCCTCTTGCCTGAAGCCTGTCCCAGTCTGTCATGCTGGGGCCGCTATCTGGCCGCCACCTGTCCCCACCATGTAAGACCAGGGCTGAGCAGTCATTCACTGTGTGCCAGTGGGTGGCATGAGGAGCTCTTTGAGGGGGAGGTGACTTGCATCTCAGTCTTTACTTGGTTCACTTACTTGCTCTCACTCAGAATTGGTATCTCTCCAATTCTCAACTTATGATCACAACCACTTTTAACTCATTTCCTATTTAGAAAAAAATGTGCAACTCACTGCTGGTGTTGATTTTCAGTGATGGAGAATTACTACATTATTACTATATTTTGTAAGTGGAAATGCCACATTACAACAGAATGTCATGAACAGAATGATGTCCTTTGTTTTCAAAGACTATATGGGTGTACTAGAGTGATGTGAAAATAATAATACAAGTGAGGTATTTTGCGGCAAGCATTGGGGGAAGGTTAGTACTACAATCCACAAATTAGCTCAGGGTAAATTCTGTAGCTACGAGTGCCACCAGCAAGTATTCTCAGGACTAACAGGAGATTTAATGTTCATGTGTGAAACAGATCAACAGTCTCCCTACCAGGGCTGTCTTATGAAGGAAATCCAGAAACTTTCACCCTCAATTGCTCCACCTAAGTTCCGGAGGGTAAACAACAGCAGTGTTTCTGGGGGCCTTGTCAGAAAGGACAGAAGGAACTAGGGCAGAGTCGCCGTCACAGTCTAGACTAGAAGGGCAAGGCTCTGCGGAGCTGTGGGGTCCGTGAGGCCACGATCTGAGGCACATGGGGTGCTCCTCTGGGTCTCCCTGGGTGTTCTCTTAGGTCTCTCCCTAAGCGATCCATGGGTCTCGCTCTTAGCCCCCAGTCTTCAGGAGAACCCTCTGATGTCCTGCCCAGGGATGTGCACCAGGCTGCCCACGCTGTGGGGCCAGCAAGAGGACCCCACAGTTCCATATGCAGAGTTGCTGGAGCCCACAGCTTCTGGCCCAGACACCAGCTCGGGTTCACTGTGCTGGGACACAGCTACTGCTGCTCTCTGCACAAAATGAAGCTCTGGTCTTCCTGGCATGAAGGAGGGGACTGTGTGGTCCTGCTCCTGGGGAAGACTGGTGTCCAGGGCTCCTGATGCTCCTGTACCCCGTCCTCAACTTCACCATTCTGTGGGCAGCCCCTGACATGGCCGTAGGTTCAGGCAGTGCTCCACCTTCCAGTCTTAGCACCGCTGTCTCTTCCTGCTTTCTCTCTGATTGTGTGGATTTGTGTATGTTAGTGGGGTTTCAGGAGGAAGTTGTGTGCAATCTCGTTTTCCTGGAGATTTGCAGTCCTCTTAAGAACTAAAAATAATGTCCTTAAGGACCAGTAGATTCAATACCCTCACTATATAAAAACATTCACCCACATTGCCAATCCAGAGAATTTTTCATACATGGATACTTAATTACTGACTTTTTAGTACCAGAAACATAAATCTAGCACATTCTAGCTTATTTCTCCACAAAAGAGCATCATTTTATGCAGCATCCCAGCTCAGTGGTCATTTTGTAGAACTCAGGATGGGACATGGGACTTGGGGTATTGAGTAAAAATGATTTTATTAGGATACTAAGCATTTTTGCAAGCCACTTTGGGCAACAATACTTGGCTTCTTCAGTGGAAACACAGCAAAGCAAAACCCCACAACTGAATGTGTCCAGCGTGAGTTTATCATGCAAGTGGCAGATCGTCACTTCAAGCAGTGTTGTTCGGTGTTGGGATGCTGTGCCCTGGCAGAGCACTGTTGGTGGTGTCTTTGGGAGGAGAGGACCAGACGGGGGTCCCTACTTGACATTACTCTGTTACTCTGGACCTTTGAACCAGACAGAGCTGGCATGCGCGTGCTGTGGTACGCAGGCTGGGCTCTCCCCGGGATGAGAGTGTCTGCTCCTCTGTCGGGAAAGGGCTGCGGCAAGGGCCTGCTGAAGCAGACGACCCCAGCTCAGCAGCTCAGGGAGCTTGCAAGGCCTCTGGCTATGGCGCTGTGACTTCTTTCCTTGCTCTGCTACCACAGCACTTCCAAAAAATGTCGAGTATGCATACCCACTCTGATCAAAAGTGGACTAACCTCTAAGTGATCCCCTTCTCCCTTCCTTAGAACCTCAGGCATTTTCCTTCCTCTACATGGAAATCACACAACTTTATGTCTGTCCCCTCTCCTAATATCTATTTCCTTCCGTAAGCGTCCCTAAGATCTTTATGTGTGCCCAGCAATGCATTCGGAGTTCATTCCTTGGAGCTCCCTTCTTCGCTATTCAGGGATTTAACTGGTCTGACAGGCAGTCTGTTAATTATGGACATCCAACTTCAGAAGGTCCTTCATTATATTAGTAGGACAACTTTATTGTCAATACAAGAGCATCAGTTGAGATGATATGAAGATAGAGATCATAGTTAGAAATGAGGGGCACACTACATTTCAGTACCCTTCATCTAGAAGACCTTGTTTCTCTGTCACCTTTCTTTTGGGGTACCTTTATTTTGAGGTACATTTCCCCGCAAGGTTTCTAAAACGGCCACCATCACTGTGAGTTGACATCAAACCAAAATTAACTGTGACGGAAAGAAAATGTGTTTTCCAGATTGCTCCAGAGAACTTCTCAAGATGCCTCCTCAAGTGTGGCTGGGCCGTTTGCAGTTCCAGAGCTAGTGAGCTGCCAGCACGTGGAGCACTCTGATTGGCCAGGTCCAGCTCACATGCACACAAGAATTAAAATTGTGACTGTAGTTTTTATATTTTGAGACCACTGAAACACGTACATTGCGAATACTGTTATAAAAGCTGTGTGTTGTGTTCTGGATTGGAGCTCATGGTCTGGAAACAGGGAATGGATGGAAAAGGGTCAGGTTATAAAAATAAACAGAACATGTTCCGGCATTGGGGGAATATTTTGTCCTCTGGGACTGGTGTAAACCTGTGTCCCAGCCCTAGGTCCCATGTTGCTCATTTAACAGCAGAAGTTGTGCCAAATATAACAGCCTGAGATCGGAGGCCATGTTTGATATGTTGAAAGCCAGGAGTGCACATGTTCCTTTGAGTCTGTACAGAAAATTGTGACTCATGAACATGGCCCCTGGTTGTCCATCTGCAGTGTGAAGTAGGCTGTTCCTGACTTTTGTTGACCGAGTGTTCCTGAAGCTGTCCAGGCTCTCTTGCTCCCACGTCCTTCCTGTCCTGCCGCGTGCTCACTGCCTTCTCCCTTATTTTGAAAACCCTCCACTTTGGTTAATTCCAGAAGTGCGGGGACAAGAGCAAGCCGTGGCTCACACCCCTCTCCTTTTATTCCCTCTGAGTTGTGCTACAGAAAACTGCAGATAACAGACGATGTGGGGAAGGAGGGTCTGAACCAGCCAAACTGCACAGGGCAGGGAGGATGAGGTGAGAAGAGTGTAACTACCAAGCAGGTGGGTCTGGACAGAGCCTTGGCCTCTGGTTGCACTTCCTCCCAGCCAACCATCCTTTCTAGAATTTGAGCGCATAGCACATCGGCAGAGGGGAGGCGTGATGTCATTGTCACTTTGTCCTGTGCTTATTGATTGGTGGGTTATAACAAAATTAATTAGTTGCTGAGGCACAGGATTGTCAAATCATGTTAAATGATTTTATATCCAAGACAGAGATCAAAATCTGTTCATTCAATTCAAGATGCAATATCATAATGACCAATATTAAATTATAGTCTTTTGTCACAGCACCAGTTGTCATACAGCTTTTAAAGTTTTTTCCCCCCAAGAGAGTATCTGGAAACATCTATAGCTTTCTATGTGTGCAATTTGTGTCTTTATGTCAGAATGACTGATAAAAAACCCACAGAATTAAAAAATAGTGTAAGTATGTCCTTGAGGACGCTTATAAAAGGCAGAGGGTCTTTTTAGACCATGAAAAAAGAAGAATGCAAAAACAATCAAGGAAGAGTACTGCTCATCTTCTGAAGGTGAAAGGTTCTCAGTACTGTTTCTGGAGAAATTGCTTTCTGTTTGAAATCTGGAAAAGAAATCAAGGGAGGCCAGCAAGCCATGAAGCCAAGTCGTGCCTCCGGAGACAGCGTCCCCAGTGGTGCAGGGCCCCAGCTGTGGCGACTCTTTGTCCTGGTGCCCACTCAAGCTGTGGGCAGCTGGCCTGCAGAGTGAGGAGGAGGACATGAGCTCTCTCCACTTTCACGTCCCCTGCCTTCCTTGGGGCCTCACCACCCTCCTTCAAACTGTTGAAACTGTCCCTTACCTGGTCAGGCCCGTCCTGGCTGCTCCTTGTTGTAACTCCCGCGGGCTCAAAGAGGTGTGTTTCCAAGTGGCCGGTGTGCTCTGGTGGTCACAAGCACTGTTTGGTGTCATTTCTGATAACACACCGATAGACCCAGCCCCCGGCATGGTGAACCACCCTTCCAAACCATGTCTGTGGGCTTCTTTCCAGGGTGTGTGCTCACCTGCCAAGGACAGAGATCTGGTCTCACCAATCGCTCACGTGGAGACCTTTCAGGGGACACATTGCTTGAGGTTTGTGGTACGCATCCCCACACAGCATTCAGGAGCTCTCAGAGTCTCCACTCACATGTTGCTTTTGGCCTCGCCTCTTGCCTCTCCACTGTCTTCTACCCAGATTGGGCCATGCCGGGTAACAGGCCATACCTAGAACATATTGACTTCTTCAGCCCCCAGTCTTGGCTAAGTGGGTTTCTGTATTTGCAGTGATTTCCCAGCCCTTCCCTACTTACTGATCTTTAGTCTTTGGGACCCAGAGCCCTTCGTGAAGCCTTTCCTGAACACAGATCTCCCAGGAGAATCGCTGGCTTCCTGGTGTTTCCCTGTGCTCCTAGGAGACTTTGCAGAGCCCAGTTCTGTTTCTCATTACTGTGTAGCAGGTGGGTGTGTCTGTGTGTTCAACTGCCCAGGGGGACTGTGAGGGCAAGGGGCAAGTCCTTACCTGGGATGTCATACAGCAGAGGACCCAAGTGCTGTAGATCCTACCTCCATAATTGTTTAGTATTACAATCCTGTATGGCAGCAAAGACTCAGTTTCCTTGTGCTTATTGTCTGCCCCAGATGAAGATAAGCTAACTAGCTCCTTTGGTCCGCAGGAAGAATTTGAAGCTATTACTGGGATAAGCAGATGAAAATGTCGTGACAATGACTGGAGGGTGGGAGTTGCATCGTGCATCTTTGGGGAGAACGGGGGTAAGGCTGGTGACTCATAAGACCCAGTCGCATGGGGTGAGTTCTCTCTTACCTCTGTACTGTTTCCGGCGCAGGAATCAGGAATATCACTGCTGTGCTAGGCTCAAGTCTTTTGCTGCAGGTGATAGAAATCCAACCTCAACTTGCTAGATAAGTTGGAACAAGAAGTGTAGGTTTAGGTAATTCAGAGGTCCCTGACAGTCAGGTCAAGTCCAAGGTCTCAGGTGATGCTATGGTATATCCAGTTATTTGCCACATCCCTCAGCTCTCTTCTCCTGGAGATGTGTTTCTCAGTCGCCACATAGAGCCGGGGGCAGCTTGAGGCCCCGAGTCTAAGTGTATCTGTCTGGGTACCTCAGGGAGTCCCAGGGGTGGCCCACCACCCAGCTTAGACCCACTGCCTGTGCCCAGTGACCACTGCATCTGAGACAGCCATAAGCTCCCGGGCCGGGTCTGGGTCGTTTCCTCCTCCTGCACACTTTGAGGAGGGGTTCTGGTCGCCCTTAAACCACAACAAGGAAGTGTGAGGTTGGACGTTGACAGTGAATTTTGTGTGTCCACTTGACTCAGCCAAGGGAAGCCCAGCTGGTTGATAAAATACTGTTTCAGAGAGATCAGCATTTCAGTAAGCGGGCCAAGGGAGGAAGATCACCCTCCCGGTGTGAGTGGCAGGCCCAGGTGGAGGAAGACGGTAGAGGAAGCATGCACTTGCTCCCTGTTCAAGCTGGAACTTCCGTGTTCTCCCTGCCTCAGGCAGGAAAGAGCTTGGTTTTGGTTCTCGGGACTCTGGGACTCCCGTTGCCACCTCCTGAGGTCTCAGGCCTTTAGGCTTGAACTAAACTGTCCTGCCAGCTTTCCTGGAGCCCAGCCTGCAGATGGCTTCTGCTAGGACTGCTCAGCCTCCTTTGCCACAAGAACCAGGTGTCCTCTTTAAGTCTGCAGAGACCCCGTGGGTTCTGTTTCTCTGGAGAACCCGATTTATACATGGAGGCTTCAAAACAGGAAGTGGTGTTGGAGAACTGAAGGAGCCTCCAGATGTCAGCCTGCGAACTCGAGGCATGCCCATGCGGGGTGGCCCTAGGAATGACTGCAAGTATGCATTAGAATAAAGTAGAAAGAGAAAACATGGTGCTCCAAAGCAATCACCGTGAGACATTTCAATTACCTAAAGACAAAAGAGAAAAACAAAGGAAAAGCTGCTAAAGTAATATTTAAGCACTTGAGCTAGAAATACATTTCCCGTGAGCTCTCAGGATTGCCAGGCAGGTTAGCGTCGAGGCGCACTTTTGGGGCAGGAGGAATGTGGATCCTGAGGAAAACAGAAGGCCCATTATTCTGATTAAATGCCGTGCCAGGGCCGACCGAGTGTTATTACCGCAACCTTGAGCAGCGCCCATCCGCCAGCGCGATGGCCTGTCTTGTATCAACTGCAACCCCTTTGTTTGAAATAGTAACACGCTTTGCCCTGGATGGTTATAATAATGAAGTTTAAATTGGTGGATACAGATGCTATAATTTTCACTAGGTTGTTATCCTTGTGTGGAAATTTGAAGAATCTATTCAAGACACATTTCAGGGTCTATATCGGACAGTGTGGAGACTGCTGATGCCCTGATTTATCTTGGCTCTCATGTGGTCTCCTTCCCACCCTGATCCATCCTTCACACCGCAGAGAGTTGTCTTTCTCAAATGCCAATCTGATCACGTTTCTTGCCTGCTTAAAATCTCCCGATGGCTCTCAGTTGCCATCAGACTTGGGTAAAGTCTGGAATCCTAAAGACTTTCAAAGCTTTATTTTTTTCAGCTACATTTCTTCCACTTCTGCTCTTGTTGTAGGCCCAGGGCCACTTTCTGTGTCCCTGAACACGGCTCTTGCACACCTCTGTGCTTTGTTCACGCTGTTCTCTGCATGCGAGAACATTTGTGCTTGCTCTGTGCTCCACAGTGCTGTTTGGTTTCCCTGTCACACACTTTCACCGGGAGAGTTCTTGCCTCCCTGACCAGTGCGAGCCCCTGACGGCATCTTTGTCTGTTGTATCTCACCTGCTAGCACAATACCCAGCACCTACTGAGTGCTCGGTGCCCGTGTGCGGACTCATCAAATTTGAAGAAGATTAACAATGCGAAGTACTTTATGTGTATTTTGCATTTCGAATGGTTGTTCAGGAATTGTTTGAACTGTGAAAACCGTTGCTATGGCAGTACGCATGGGAGGTGTTAGTTCTAGCACAAAGGTTCACCCAGGAAACCAGTCTAACCTAAGGAAGAACAGCATTACTGCATCTGCCAGTGGACAGAGCCGGGGCCACAGGCCAGTCTCTGTGGCATAGAGACAGCCTCCTGTGGCAGTGAGCTATGGAAATGCCACCTGCATACATCACAGCCAGGGGCCCAGGGCGAGGGTGTCTGGGTGGGAAGACCCTGGCTCTTGAAGCTTCGCACCGAGCACCAGTGTGTGGGGTGCGGTGGACTGGGCAGAGCACTGGAGGAGCCAGGCCCCGGGCGCAGTGGGGCGGAGTGGGGCAGTGTGAAGGTGCAGCGAGGATGCGGACCTCTGTGGGGTAACATCTGGCTTCCCTTCCCTCTGCCCTCAGTCTGATCCCGCACCATACTGCGGGTGGGTGTGTTAGCTTTCTGTTTCTATGATTAATCCCTGAGACAATCAACTTTTATTTTCTTTTTAAAAATTAATTTATTCCAATGCACTCTGTCAGGAAGAGCACCACAGAAAGGGAGGTGAATTATTGGCAGCGCTACATGCACCAGCAGGTTTCCAGAGTGTTGGAAACATCAAGACCAGAAACCCCTTGTATGGGCATTTAGCCCTTCTCCTCCCATCAGGTCCACTCAATTTTTAAGAAAAAAAGGATTTTTGGCTTGTGGTTTCATACCTTTCAATCAGCGATTTGCTTTTAGGCCTGTGGGGAAGCAGCACATCATGGTGGGAGCAGGTGGCGGGGCAAAACTGTTCACCTCATGGAGACAGAGAGGAGAGAGAAAGAGAGAGGGACAGGGAGAGGGAGAGGGAGAGAGAGGGAGAGAAACATGTTTCCACAGCCCCCTTTGAAGGTCTGTAGATATGGGAGAGTCAAGACCTTTCCTTTTCTTAACCTCCTCTTTCTTCCCTAACTTCATCATCCTAGCCATGTCTCTGACGGGGGTCAGCACATGGCGAGGGAAGAAGCATGGAGGGGCCTGGGAGAAGCAGAGCAGGGGTCAACGTGGGAATGGGGGCTGTAGTGGGGAGAGGTGGGCTTTGGGGTGAATGCAAGTCAACTATGCGCTGTTGATTCAAACTCCTTCCCCTCCTGAAGCCCCCACCTTGTCTCTCACCTACACTCACACCTCAGCTTCCCGCTTTGCCCTGGGACCCCAGACTCTGTACTTGTCGCTCCTCCACAGGCTTCTGCCCTCGCACTGTGGTCCACGTGTTTGGCCCACGCTCTCCTTGGTATGCAGGCTCCTTGAAGACAGGCAGTTTCCGTCTATCTGTGTGTTTTGTTTCACTAAGCCATGCACCCCAGTGTACAGAACCATGCCTGGCACCTGCTGGACAATGAATGTTTCTTGGGCTGGTGACTGAATAAATATGCAAATGCCTCAGGCCGAATTAGAAGTGACTCATGCGTGCCTGAGGCAGTGAAGTAGGAGCTGGGAAGCAGCTGCGTCCGATGCTGGCAGAGGGTGGCGGAAAACTGGCTGCTGGGAGCCCTGAGTGTACCCTCGCGCTGCCCTCCTTGGGGTGCTGTGGAGTGGGAGCTGTGGCAGACCTTGGTTTTGAAAGTAGTGTTTATTCTGGTCACTTTCTCATTGCTGAGACGCAAGACCCGACACCTAGAAACTGAAGGATGAGAGGTTTACTTTGACTCACGGTCATAGTTCATGGTCAGCCAGCTTCTAAGTAGAAACAGTACGGGAAGGTCCTGGGTGGGGGAAAGCTGCTCATGCCATGGTGGCCAGGACGCAGAGAGAGAAGGGAGGAGCTGGGGAAGGAGTTAGAAATTCCTCAGCAACCTGCCTCTTGGGACCTGCCCACCTCCCACAGTGAGTCAGCTGTGTCACCCCCAGGAGTCAGTCACCTTTCTGAAGCCCCACCTACGAGGCCTTTTTGGGAACATTCTCGATCCAAACCACAACATTGTCCTCCTAGGAAAGGGTGTAATTCTGGGGAGGAAGCTGGCGGCCAACTCCAGGAGGATAGACCGAGGTTGAATTCAGTGGTGAGCGCTGCACGGAAGGATCTATGGGGACAGACAGGCCAGGGACTAAGGCACGAGACTTGCTGCCAGGGGACGATGCCAGGCCTCGTGAAGTGTCTCACAGGGATCCACTCAGAGGGACGGGGCGGTGTGTGGGAGGCCTTGCCAGGGAGCGCCAGCGAGCATATTAGGAGTGGGATTTGGAAGTCTGGTTTTATTTTGAGTAACGTTTTATGGATGGATATTTGTGTCCTTCCCTCAATTCAACTACTGAAAGCCCAACACCCAAGAGAATGGTACTAGAAGGAAGGGACTTTGGAGGTGGCCAGATCATGGGGATGGAGCCCTCCTGGGTGGGATTAGTGCCCTTGTGAGCAACCCTCCCCGGGAACTCTCACTTTCTTCTTGTACGACATGAGGCTGTGAGAAGCCAGCTGCCTGCGTCTGCTGAAGGAGACCCTGGTTTCAAGCGTACAGACTGCAGACTGGGAGAAGAGATGCCTGTTGTGGGTAAGCCACGCAGTTTTTGATGTTTGTTATAACAGCCTGAGCTGGCTAAGACACATTCATTGCTACCTTGCATGCTGAGTGCTTGGAGCCCTGCAGTCTGTGCTGATTGGGTTCTTACAGGTTTTAAAACAAGGAAAAAAGAGCTCTGAGTATATCCCCTGTCAGATTTCCCCACCGGATGGGTGATTTCAGCCACCTAATCTATCAGGGTTGATTCTTTCCACACTTCCAAATATTAGGACAGGTGTGAGATGCTAGATGCCAACCAAAACCAGATTAGATCCTTCAGAAACGGCAGTTCCCAAAGGGCTGCTATTTGGGTCCAAATGTTCTCCGTCTCGGTCCTGAGAATGCCATTTTACACCTCCAGAAACAGCACTACTCTGTGGCCATGGAACCTTCATCCCGATCTTTCCCTGGACCGAGTTGGACTTGCTCTGTGCTCCTGCCTGGACATGCTCGAGGTGCTCCCTACTCCGAACCAAGCTCTTCTCTGCTCTGTATCCGACAGACATGGCTAACCCCCCATCCCTATTGTAGAGAAAATGTCTTTCACCCTCTGGTCACGGTTTGGAGTGCCTGTGAAGGGCGTGGTATGGCCCAAGGCTATGATGACTCCACGGTCAGGGTCTAATGCACCGAGTTGCCTCATCTCCATTTATTACTCTTGAGTTTCTGAAAACTCGCACCTTTGATAATTTTTCCATCAATAGAGTCCATAGAGGATTCCAATTAAAAAACAAGAACCTTTTGTTATGGCTGACTGTAATAACTATGCATGGAACCTGCATTTGGAAGTTTAAATACAAAATGCTTCCAGAAGTTGGTGCCAACTTCCAATCTTCCAGCTAATTTGGGAGATAAGAAATTTCTAGACCCAAGTTTGGAAGAAGTGGGACATACAAACAAATTTGGGCCATCTGGACAATGGGAGCATAAACTGGTTCGCGGAGGTAAAGATATATGAATTCAGAACACAGAGAGCCATTGTGAAAGCTGGTTGATGACGGCAAGGGACAGCCACCTGCCCTCGCAGATGGCCATGGTCATAACAGGGTACTTTAAAGCGTCAGGCAGAAGTTTGGTCTTGTGAGTGACACTGACAGGGTGGCAGGGTTCTCCTGCTTTTTATTCCATCAAAGTTTTCAACTCACCTGCAATGTGAAAAAGTAAAGGTCTCCATGATTCTTGCCTTTCTTGGTAAATGACCCCATTCTTTGCTGTGTCCTTCGGAAGGAAAGCCTAAGGCCACCAAGATGGAGAAGCCACCTGGGGCAAAGGGCAGGAGCCACCGACAGGCAGGTGATTCTGGGATGGTTTCTCCACGTGGGCCTCACGGGACATTGTCTGGGCCCAGGCCTCTCATGCATGTTAAATGAATTCGAATGGTCTCAATCTTTACAGAGGTACTTGACACAGAGTGAGCACTAATAAATGTTCAGAGTGATTGCTCCAGACTTCTGAGCAATGGCTGCTCTCTCCTCGTTAGCCAGGATGGTGGACGAATATTACACTTCCAGACTCAGGCTGCCGTGTGCACACAGGCAGGAATAATCGCTGCTCTGAGGCCCATAGGAGACCAGATGCTCACAGGGTGGCTGGTGTGAGCAGGAAGACTCACGATTGGCCTTGGAGGATTTCTACCACAGATTGAGAAATGGAGATGACAGCAGTGTTTCCTCGATTACCAACTACTATTTCATTTATTTAGTGAACAAGCATTTAAAAATGATAGTTGATTTCCATGAGTGCAAAGGAAAGCACTTGACACTCTAGCAGGATAGCACACAAGGTAAACCGAGTCAGCAAACTGGGAATTCAGGGAGGAGGAAGATGGCCAGGCTGAGCCATGTAGTCAGCCACCATAAGCAGGTTGTACCAGCCACTCTTCTTCTCCTCCTACTTGGGGTTCTTAAATCCTCATTTTAGGAATTACAGGGGTGGCTACTTTTAGAGCCTACCCACCCATCACATAGTAGGTTTCCTTGTGTGACATCCCTGCTGTCATTGGTCACCAGCCCAGTAGAGCCTGGACTCGGGTCTTGGGCGGGGACATGGCTCTTCCCCCGAGAGGAAACCTGTGTCCCAGGATGGTCGGGCAGCAAAACGGAAGCAAGTGGCAGAGACCATTCACTGTATCTACAATGGTGCATGTAGGCAATACTGTCACACACAGAGCTGTATGACCACAAGAGAAATAACCTCTAAGTGGTATGATTAAAAATACAGTGAATGTCTAAATTAAAATAAAAAATTATTACAGTGAAAGCCACATTGCCATGAACCCTCCCCTTGCTTTGAATACACTGACTTCTTTGATCTTGCCACTCTCTGAAGCAGCTCTGGACCCCCTTTTCCTAAGCCTTTTTTCACAGCTGCCTCAGTGTCCCGAACTGATCCAAAATGTTTATGGTGATTCAACTAAAGTACTCATGAAGGAAGACTTCCAGAACTGCTTCAGAAAGTGGCAAGAATGATGGGATGAGGGTGCGGGAAGCAAGGGGGAGGCTTTTGAGGGGGAATTCATGGCAATGTGTCTTATACCGCAATGTATTTTCAAAAATTTAAACATTCCCTGTTTGTTTTGATCACGCCTCATAAATTTTTTTGCCAATAGCCTTTGGGGCATCTTGCTTGGGGCGCTTTTCTATATCCTGCATGCAACAGATGCTCCATGGAGCCACCTAGCGCAGGACGACAGAAAACGTCATCAGGGGAGAGGCGAGTTCCTGGTGGCCCCAGACACGTAAAGGAACAATGAAAGTTACCTCATGGAGTTCCCAGTAACTTTGGCATCCTTAGGAGCCATTCAGGCTCAGAATAGAGTATAAACAGCCTTTAAATTTCCCTGCAAAGACGGCTCTGCTTTCCTCCCATTTCTCAAGGGGGTAAGTGCCCTTATTAGTTTCTGAAGAGAAAAATCCACCTCCAGGATGTTACCTTACCATGAGAGCCACTTCTTTTCCTAATAATTGAAGAAGTCACAGCATGCACCAAAAAGATTAAGGCTTGTGTAGGAGGGAATTAAAGTTTTCTTCTTTTTTTAAAGTATCGGGCTCTTTCTTGTGAGGTGGTATTGAAGTAACGTTCTGTGCTGATTCATTAGCAGGGGTGTGGAAAGCAACAACTCCTTTACCATCTTGGTTTCTGAGGTCACAAAATCAAGCAGCTTCCCGTGTGGAGTTTAGGGGGCCACTGCTTTGGAGTATTTGCTGCTCGGGATTTGAGACTTATTTGTATGTCAGAAAATAGCATTTTTCTATATATGCATGCACACCCAGATACTCAACATAGCAGACACAAGTACTTAGGGGTAACTTTGCTATGAATCAAAGCAGACCACTTGGTCTTCATGGAGATCTTTGGAAACCTCTGAGACCTCCCATGAATGTGGCATAGCGGGCCCACAGTTTATTGGATTAAAAACCCATTTTTAAACAGCGATTTTAAGTGTTTAGGGTTTTATGTATCCAGAGTGAACACTCTTGCAGTCTTGTCCCCTGTCAAGTGGCTGGGCACGTTGTTCCTGAGGTGTTGGGGACAGGAACACCTCTCCCTGGATAGAATCCAAACACTCCATGCAACTTCTTGGACAAAACTACCTGGCTGAATCACCGCTCCCAGGAAGAGGAGACCATTTCAAGTAGACACCATAGTGATAGTGCAGAAAACTTACTCCTTGCAGTGTGCTCAATACCACTCATCGATGACAGTAAACAGGTATTTCCAGTTGACAGGTTTGTCCTCAACACACAATCACGCATGAAGAAATTTTTCCAGCCTCTGTGAAGCATGCAAAAACAGACCTGCAAAGCCCCTGTCCTTGGTGAGATGATAGTCTGCTTAGAAATGATGCACCAGAGAAGGTCTGTGGCAAGGAGATTACTGGATAGAAGCTTATGCTGAAATTTTCTCAATGGAACAAGACCAAAGCCCATTCTGCTCTGGGGAAGGGGGATATGTTCTCCTGTAAGTAGATGTTTTGGGTAGATTGTTTTTCATGCTTGATAGAATCGAATACTTTCCCATCATTTGGTGACTGTTCACGGCTAGTAGAGTTAACTTTGGAGGAAGATCGGATCCGGTAAGATTAATCCTGGTGAAGTGGTCTATTAAGCCGGGTATTTATCAAAATGCTTTATGGGGGCAGTGGTTCATTATTTGGTCTGTTTTCTGTACTACAGGGAACATTAGCTTTCCGAACAGGTCATTTCACAAGTTTTCTCTGTGATAGAACCAGGACTTTATAGATTGCCTCCAGGGACACTGGTTGCTGTGTGCTCTCCATTTAGAAATAAAGCAGCCCGAGGCATCACATCCAATTCACGGATTTCCAGGCTGAGCCAAAGTCCCGCATAATAGGATCGGCTTAGGGCGAGGAGCCGCATCTCTGTGCAGGGGCCTTGTAAAGCGCTTATTAACTGAGTGGCTGGTTATGGTGGTGTAAAACCTGACAGTGGTAAGCATTTTCTCTGTCACTTGAACCCTTGGAAGAAAAAGAGTATTTGGCATCTTGAGAGAAATATATGTTATATTGGAGGAGATGGGAAAGTAGAGGAAGGAGTTTTGGTTGTGCCCGGTAACTTCCCCTACTCTCAGAGAATGTGTCACAGGCTACTGGACTTAGGAAGCTTCAGGTGATTGGAGGAAAACTGCAGCAGCCGACTCACGTGAGTTCCCTCTTTTACTCATGGTGTGTCATTGGCGATGGTAAGAGGGAATGTAACCGATACACTATTTCATAAAGAAACCCACCGTACCCTCGCTGCTGCATTCCTGGCTCTAACTCTGCTGCCATATGCAAACCGGAGTGTGGCCAAGGCTCCAAGCTTCTTTCCAAAAGTGCGTTTGTTCTTAGGTGAAAAACATACCTGTCTTCAAAAGTGTAGCTACTCATGTATGACCACCGGCAGACACACACCTGTGTATATATGCACACACTCAGACCTTTGCAAACTACTCGTACGCCGTGAAAAGAGAGCACCGTAACATTGCTGAAGGGAGAAAATCAAGATTATACCCCAAAAGGTGGTTTTGGAGTGGAATTTTAAGATGGCAAAAAGTAAAGAAACTCACAATCCAAGCACTTGTGCTTGATAAGAGCTTTTTTTCAAAATTAATTCCTCCTTTAAAAAGTCAATGTCAAGCTTTCCCCTGCTTGTTTCCTTAGCACATATGGAGAGGAGAGGGAGATGATCCTTTTATTTAACAGAACACCTTACCGACCTTTCAGGGACCTTCTCCTTCAGGGCAGTGATGGTGGACGGAATCACCCGGAAGTTGCTCTCCTAAGTCCCGGATTGCTCCCCAAGTCAGCCCCTTCCTCCGGCCTCCTCATTTTGGGATGGAAAGCCCGTCTTCCCAGGCGTGCAGGACACCAAGCCTCGATGCTGCTGACTCCTGTCTTTCTTCCAGAACCCATTTCTAATGCTTCAGTGAATCCCACCAGCATCACTCTGAATTACCTGTGGAGCCGGGTCAGCCACTGCTGCCCAACCTTCCAGCAACCACACAGGCTTTCTCAGGTGACACCATGATGTTCTGCTTTCCTTGCTGGTCACCCACCTTCTGCTTACAATGTCACAACGCCTTCCAGTGACTCACAGTGAAAACCAAACCTCCCATGATCTGAAAAGCCTTCCAAGATCTGGTCTGTTCTGAAGGCTACCTCCCTCTCTCCCTTCTGCTCATTCTCCTCTGCCACGATGGTGTCTGTGCTTTTTGTTTTTCTTTTCTTTTCTTTTTTTTTTTTGAGACCAAGTCTCACTATGTAGTTCTAGGTAGCGCAGGCTGGCTTCGAATTTATGGTGATTCTCCTGACTCAGCCTTCTAAGTGCTGGGGCCTCAGGTATGTGCCACCACACCCATTGTGCTGTTTCTTTGAGAGCCTGTTGTTCTGCACAGGCTACCCTTCTTGCCTGGTGTATTCTTTGACATCTGTGTTCTCCCTCCTGCATCTCCAAGTGGTTGCTCAGCTGCTACTGTGTCAGGGGCCTTCTTGACCATTCTGTTTGCAGGTGCACACTCACGCTCCACCCTTCTTCTTTACACCGTGTTGTACCATCTGCATGGTACGTGCCTTCTTTCTGGTCTGTACTGCCCTCTGCATCATGAACCCTGTAGCAGCTGCAGTTCCATCCGTTTTGTTCGTTGCGTGGCCAGGGCCTGGAACAGCACCCTGCTTGGCCCTGGCTCGCACCTGGTAAATGAATTTCTAATACTACAGTGACCAGAACGTGGGAGGAGTCCTTCTGCAGTGCCAGATGGAAGAAATTTCAGGGCGACCTGGAAGGTGAGTGGGGGCAGAGGAGAAGGAGAGGGAGTCAGCAAAACCTGGCAGTGACAGCCGGAAGTTCACTTTTATTCTTCGTTTTTGGGCTTGGTGACCTCCGTCTTGTCTAAATGGCTGCAGGGTAAGAGCACTCTGGTTCATGCTTAAAAACTGCGCCTAGGTGCACATGCATGTGTGCTTCCTGTACTCTGCACACACTCACTCTCACACCTGTCTGTAGTGAAAGTGGGTGGCTCTCCAGTCATGGCAGGGTAGGTATCAGGTTGGATACTCTGGTTTTCAGATGGCAGCCCTGGGATGAGTTAATCATGATGTCAGAATACTCTTTCTCTTATCATTATTCCTTCTTGGAGGAAGTAGGATCATGCTAACCATCTTCTCGCAGATGGTGGGGTCACCCAGTGACTAGTGAACACTCCTCACTACCAAGGGTCTCTTTCTTAGAAACCTAGAAGGTTTTTTTATACCTCAGAAGGAAAACAAAAACCCCACTGTATTTCTAACCTCAAAGGAATGAAAAAACCCCAAAACAACAAAAACACATGGCACCTAAAGAGGCCGTGAAGATCACAGGAGGAAAAGATAAACGACAGCGCTGTAGAAGAGTCGGCAAAGTGGGGCTGTCTTCATTGTCTTCGAGGACTCTCGCATGGTTAAGAGAAGATTTGGGAGGATCTGAAAGAGGAAAAGAAAAACAATTTGCCAGATGCGCAATGAGAAATTCTTTCCTTATAATAAGGTCTTATACTTACACTTGTAATTTATTTATATTTCCTTAGTTCTTCAATTTTTGATGTCTTAGAGCATAGATAATGATCTGTGGGTAGACTAACAAAGTTCTGAATCATCCTTTTAGGAAAACCTAGCAACTGAAAACATTGCCACATAACCTTGAAATACTGGATGGAATTCCTTAGGGATTGTTCAAGTTTTTGGGAAATGCACATATTCTTGCAGAAGCAGAAGTTAACTGTTTCTATGAATCAGTGATTGTGGTTGGTGCAACAGGACGGACCAGCGAGTGACACGGCTTCCGTATTAGGAACCGAATCAGGAAGTCAAGAGGTGTGAGTTTCAAAGTGAGAAATAGCTCTTTGAACCTTCACCTGGATTTTACAAATGAGGTTGTGAATACTTCTCTAGAATATTCAGGTTACACAAAAGGAGGCTGTGAGGTTTTTGTGTGTATCTGAAGAGTGTGCGGGTTTATATCTCTGAGCATCTTGGACATCTTGAATATTAATCACAGAGCTTGGTAAAGGGGGAGGATTCCTGACTTCTCTTGGCTGGAAAAGAGCGAGAACAGACAGAGCGACAGTGACGCTCCAGTTAGAGATTTTCCAGTTGTACAGGGCCGCATAACAAAGCAGTCAGGACACACAAGCACACTCGTGGGACCTGGGAGTCAGGATTCGGGGTCCTCCTGCTGAGATGGTGCGGTTCTGCTTCCGTCTGGGCTGTGCACGGAGGCACGGGTGCTGGCCTGCCCCTGTTCTGGGATCTCAGGGCCTGACGCAGATGGAAGCTTCCTGGCCAGCCTCAGCTGTCACCCATGACCACCGTTGTACCTAGAGATGCAGCCTGGAAAGTGTGGCGAGTGCACCTGCATGTGGACGTAGTTTCGATAACTTGTTGCTAGAAGCTGGTCTGTGGTGATTTTTTAACGAGTTTAAAATTGCTCGCTACTTGCGCAGCTAGGGGTGGTGTCCATGGCTTCTGTCTGCTTCATGCAACAGTGCAACCGATAAGAAAATGGAATGGGAGTTGTTCTGTGAGGAAGTTCTGCCATATTGCTAGTCTGAGAGTTTTTAATCATTGGTGGATGTCAAAGTTTGTCAATACTTGTCCTACATTTTTAAAGACAATCATATGACTTCCCCGACTGAGTGTATGAATATGGTAAATTACTGATTTACCATAATTTACCAATAATTATGGTAAATTATTGCTTTGTAAATATTGAATCAATCTTTCATTCTTGGAATAAATATCACTTGGCCATGGTATTTGTTTTATTTATGACTAGAATCAATTTGCTATTTTGTTAAGGATTTCTATGGTTGATTATTGTCTATAGTTTTCTTTTGCGTCCTATAATGTGGTTGTTTCATTTTAGTGTCAGGGTAATTCTGGTCTCATAAATTGGGAAATGTTTCTCCTTCTCTATTTTCTGAACAAATGTGTAGAATTGTTGTTCTGTTTTTGCTAGATGTTTGGATGAATCCACCAGTGAAGTTACCTGGGAGCCTGGGGGTTTTTCCGAGGTAAAATTTTAAAGTATAATTTCACTTTTTTTTTTTCACATTTTAAAAAGATGTAGATTTTTCAGATTATTTCTTTTTGAATGAGTTTTGGCAGATTTTGTCTGTCAAGAAATTTTCCATTTCATGTATGCTATCAAATTTATCATTGTAGTATTGTTCATGAAATCCCTGTACCATGCTTTGAATGTTCATAGGATCCATAGCAATATCTCCCTTTTAATGCCTGAAATAATTATTTGTGTTCTCTCTCTCTCTTTCATCAGTCTAGCTACAGGTTTATTAATTTTATTGAGGTTTTTCAAACAATTCAGCTCTCAATTCCATTGACTTTTCTCTATTGCTTTTCTATTTCATTGATTCTACTCTTAGCTTAATTATTTCCTCCTTTCTGCTTTCTTTGGGTTTAATTTGCTCTTTTGTTGCTGGTTTCTTTGGTCTTTTGAATGCTAATAAGTGAGATTTTGAAGGCAAGTGTCTCTCTGGAGGAACCCACGGACATACTAGCTGCTCTCTTATTCTATAAGGTCCACCATAGCAGTTGGAAAAAAATTTTAATGTTGTTTCATTTCCAAAGATTAAGGGAAAAAACCCTAACAATAGCCTGATATTTGGGGGCTGAAAATTTTCACTTCAATTTTTTTATTCATTTAACTGACAGTGCTACGGGTACTGAGTGCTGTCGGTGCCGAGTCCTAAGAGGAAGGCTTCATTTCAGTTGGACGCGCTGTTAGCACATAAGGAAACAAAGAAGATAAACAGTGAGACGTGCTCTGGAGGACTCACCCCAGTGCCTGTTGACAGGGGACACAGAGCCCTCAGGCCCGGAGTCTGTCTTCCTGGTCAGAGCATGTCAGGTCACAGCCTCGCCCACCTCTCTGTGAGCCCTCACGGTGGCCTCCACACAACGGCAGCACAGATGCAATGGCCTGCGTGGCCTGAAGCATGTGTTAACTAAATACTTAGATTTTACAGAGAAATGTGCCAACTCCTGGCCTAGGGGACGAGAGAGGAGAGGCCGGGAAGGTGCCTTGCTGGAGGAGACACGGGGCTGAGACTGAAGGGGTGAAAGAAGTAGCCAGGAAGAGGTGGCGAAGCACACCCGGTGTGTGCACAGTCGGCGGGCGGGCAGACGCTCTCAGGCTGGGTGCCAGGCCGTGTGCGCACCCCGAGGTGGGCCAAGGGCAGCCGGGCTGCTTTCCTGAAGGTTGTCAAGCTTGGGACTGGCTCGGCGGACTGCGAGTCTGTGGGTCTCTTCCTGTGTGAATGTTTTTGATCTCATAGAAGACAGCGAAACTGACTACAATGCAGTCCTTATGTAACAAAATGAGCTTCCTCCATGTTGGCAAAATCATACGCACAAATATAAAACATGTATAGTTATATAAGTATATTTATATAGTGTAAATGTAGGTATATTTTACAAATGCAATTATACTCCACAAAATGCCGTCGTGATGAGAGCAATTATCAAAATACTGTAAAAGCAAATTTACAGAGCGGTATTCTGGGTGTTTCTGTAGTAACACAGTAAATAAGCAGATTAAGAAGTCAGTCTCTAAACTACTCTGATTTCAAAGGGGATGACGCGAGTCCCAGCCCTGGGAGCAAGTGTACTGTGGCATCCGTCTGTGCTTCCTTTCATGTGAAAGTCGTGGGCACGCTCAAGTGACCCGCCCACTCTCGTACTCATAATTAAAGGACACGCTGGACTTCCACCGTGGCCCTGACCCCAAGCTGAGACCTGCTGGCGTCATTGTAGGGGAGCCAGAGGGGGGAGCTTCCAGAGGCTTCCAGCAGGTCCCCTTCTGTGCACCCTCTCCACGGGCCGCTGTGTCTGGAGAGCCAGCGATTCTCAGTGACCTTGACCACACTGCTGGCTTCTCTTTTGCTGCTCCCTCTGATCTTTCCAGACCTGGAAGAGTGAAGCTGAAGCACAGTGAATTTGGAATACAATAGGTTTGAGTCTATTCCTGCCTCTGTCCTGGCAGGAAGTAAATTTCCTTCTGTACTTAGGTTAGCACTTCCTTCACTCGGAATTAGACGGACTTTAAAGTCCATGCAAACTTCAATACTCTATGATTCTTTCTTTTGCGTTTTTGTCATAGGTCACCATCAAAAATTGTAATCCCAGCTATTCAGGAGGCTGAGGCAGGAGGGCTGCAAGTTTGAGCCCAGCTTGGGCAATTAAGCAAGACTCTATTTTAAAAAATAAAAAGGGCTGGGATGTAGCTCAGTGGTGGAGCCTCTGGGTTTGATCCCTAGTACCTCATGAGAAAGTCTCTACTCATAAATAGGCAGAATGAACTTTTGGGAGTGTGCTTGCAGCTGCATCTTGTTTATCATCATCACAGCCAGGAGCAAGGGATGTTGTCTCTGTCGGACAGAGCACCCACACAGAATGCCCGCTCTTCATCCCTTTGTGTACTGGAAGGAAGCTGTATCTCTGGCCTCCTCTCAACTTCTATTTTTGTGTTCTCATTGCCATCACCTCTGCGAGGCAGTATTCTATAACTGCTTCCAACACTTTCCATCTACAATTAAACAGTCTTGTGTTAGCTCACATTTGCAGTGAAATGTGGATCTTCTGTATATTCAGTTAAATCCATGAACCTTAATTGTTATGTGGAGTTCGCTGATCAAGGTCTTCATTACTTCGTGTAGCTGATCTTAGTTTTAGTTTGCACAGTTAAAAAACAAGGCAGCACCTAAGATTTCAGTCGGAATGGACGTGTTCGTGTTACACATGATGCGAAGAGGGAAGAGCAAGCAGCACACTGAACTTCCTTTTTCCAGTCTGTCCATGATCTGGTCAAGAGTTTACAGCATCTGTCATTATCCAATAATTAGGGTTCTTCCATTATTAAAATGCAGATGTGCCAAGCAAGCCGGAACATTCTGCATATGCGCAGAATAATGAATATCATTTGTCACTTTTTACAGAAAGTAGTCAAAGGAAGAGTCTGGTAGTAAACGCATAGTTTCTTCTGCAGATGTGGGACCTAAGACTTCCCTAGATTGGTTGTGGACTGTCTAAGGAATTATTTGGAAGTAGAAACTCAGCGAGTTTCCAGTGATGTTCTTGCTTGGAATTGATCCTTTTTGTCTTGCTGCTTGGTTCTGACCTCCTCCTACCTCCAGAGGAATCTAATGTTCTCTAGTCTCTGCTTTGCTTTGTCATCCTCAGGAGGAGGGAGGTGTTGGGTCTGCTCTTATTGGGCTGAGTGGACAGACTTTTGTCTTTAGTTTCCAAAGTTACTGAGCAGGATCTGCAATAAGAGGCAGTCATGGCATAATGCTATGAATACTGGATTAGATGCAGGAGACAGATGCTTTACTGTGTTAATATATAATGACCTTCGCAAAACTAAGTATCTATGGTTACAGAAGAGGCAGTATCCTCATTCTTCTTTCCATTAATATTTCCCCTCTACTACCATTGATAATCAGGAACAGAAACATCAGTACATTTGGTGACTCAAACAATATTCATGTTTGAATCATTAGTTTGGAAGATATTAAAAGCTGAAAGCACAGGTATCTGAATGTGGTTTGAAAAATAATTCTCTGTTTTCTTGGAGCCTTAGTATTCTAGAGTTCATTTTCCAAGACAGTTGAACATCAGGGTCTGTGTGTGCACATTGATGCCTGAACAGCTACACGTGTATGTCCGCATTCTGCAGTTCTGTGAAATCTGACATTCATGTCCCAGGATGCTCTAGGAAGCTGTAATACATGCATCCAAACTGCAGGAATTCAGTGCAGTCTTGGGCATTATATTATGTTTTGAAGATTTTAGCTGGAGACAGACGTTGCCTAAGGAAGTCTGTTTCTTAGGAAGAGTTGTAATTTCAACCGCTAAGAGGACACTACTTTGAGAAGAGGAGGGACCCAGGCCCTCGAGGCTCTACAGTGAGCGTTGCTGCAGGCATCAGGCTGAGGATGGCTTCTGAGCCCTCTTCCCCGCTGACAGGCCCCACCTCCTGGCTTTGAAGCCTGCCAGGCCTCCGGTCCTGCTCGCTCCATGACCCTCTCCACACGCTCGGCCCTCTGCCCTGCTCCTACTCCCCTTTGCCTCTCAGCCCCAGCCCCTGCTCAGAGAGGTCTGTGCTAGCGTCCCCCCTCAAATACCCCAAGAGTCTCCCTTGTTAAAAGTTCGTAATATATTTTCTATTTTATTTTTCACTGTCTGAGTTTCGTTTCTCTAACATGGTGCACTTTGCCAGAAGGGTGAGGGCACAGGGCGTCTCCCCGTAACTGTACAATCAAAGGGTTTGTGGTGTGCATATCTCAGAAACACAGCCTCCTTGTGGCTTTTGAGGCTTAAATAACTGCTCAGAATCATCATCCCCACATGTGCCATCCTGAGGGACTGAGGGGACAGAGAGGCTTCATCCCAGACACCACCCGTGGCTCTTCACATTCCCTGTATGCCCTTTCTCCACCCTGCATGGTAGCGCTGGCACTGGGGAGCCTCTCACCTCTGCCTAACCACTCACGAGTCATGCGTCTGAGGTTTACAGCTGTCCCCTTTGCCCTGGGCCTGGCCAAGTGTCTTGTATTTTATTGACTTGCAGATCTGGATGCATCTTCACAGATATGACTGAAGATGTTTATCTGCTTCAAATACAAAGTCTGTGAAGGGTAACAATCGCCTTTCCCTGTCCCCGGTGTCTAAATAGTTCATTGGAGGACCTAAAGGAATGTTCATTCACTCAGTCAATCGATCAGCCAAATAATCGATACATAAAATAAAAATTATTAGTTTTTCTTTGGGAAATCACTGTGTCACGACCTCAGGCCGGATGGTGACATTAGACACACGAAGTCGTGAGTCATGCCACACTTGTGCTGTATTTGCTTGGCTCATTGGATTATAAAGCTTTCCTCTACTGTTCCATTCCATGTTCCATTCCTTTCGAGAACACTCGCAGCTGACTCAGTCACTGTTGCCAACTCTGTTTTGTGGAGGAACTGAGCTCAGAGCCACAGAAGGCTGAGACCAAACTAAGGTCTGGGGACTCCTGGGCCAGTGTCCTCTCTGTTCCTGCAGGAGACCTCAGGATGCGACCCCAGAGAATGCATGTTCTCCACACGCTCCCAGTGTGGAAGCCTGCTGTACCACACGAGAAGGAGCATTTACCTCACGTGGTGCAGTGGCTTGTAGGGTCACATAACATGCCCCACAAACAGACAGCCTAAAATAGCAGATGTCCTTTACCTCCCAGCTGGAAGGCCGAGCACCCAAGCCCAAGGAGTCCGCAGGGCTGGGCCCTTCCGAGGGCTCGAGGCGTCTGTTCCAGGCGTGTCCCCTTCTTTGCTGGTTGGTTTTCAATCTTTGCCGTTCCTGGCTTGCAGAAGTGCCACCGTGATCTCTGTTCCCTCCGTTAGTATGGTCACCTTTTCACGGACACCCGTATTGGATCAGGGTTCCATCCCACTCAGCACGATATCATCTTAGCTGTTTACATCTGCAGTGACCTTGTTTCTTAATAGGGTGCCAGAGGTTAGGACTTTTTTTGAAGCAGAAAAGACCCTACTACATTCTCGGGCTGATTTCTGAGGTTGGTTTCTGGACAGCAGCCCCCACGGTGTGTGGAGAGCTCTCTGCACACCTGTTCTGGGGAGACTGGCATGCAGCCGCTTCTTTCCGTGAGGTTCCCTGGAGCTTGGCAACAGAAACGAGAAGCGCACAGGCCAGCCAGCAAGACCTCCAGCCCAGTCTGGAAGAGAGGGCTGAAGTGTCGAGTTCCATGCTGTTTTGCTGAAATGACATTGATTTTTTAGATTTGATTCCATGAGAAACATACAGGTTAAAAAACCAAAATAAAACACAAGCAACAAGAAATAGACCCACAGACACGTAGAGATCCAGAAACTGTCCACAACATGAATTCTCTTCCCCTTCTCACCTCTGTGGACTTCTAAAGCCGCCCACATCTCTTTTTCAAATGTTCTCCTGAATGTGGGCACCCACAGTTTTCTGGGCGGATGGAGGCTTTGGTCTGTAATGTGTCTGTAATTGTATTTGTAACCCTGAGTCATAAGTCATGGCTATTGATTACCTGTCCATGAGGTATCCATTACCTGTTTTCTTTTTAAGCCAAGCTCTGGGGAGGAAATGCTCTCTTTAGGAGGGGAAATTTTAAAAAGCAAGAAGAAAGCACATTAGGCACTGCTGCTTTGATCTACTTCGTCGAGGCAGGCGCTATGGACAGCCTGCATCAACCCTAGGAAATCACAGCCGGAACCTGGCTTTCAAACCATATATTCAAACGTTTTGTACACTTTTTTCCCAGGGAAAAAGAAGATTACAGATTGGGGGGATGTTCTGTGCTTACAATTAAGTGAATTACTTGCTGGCTCATCTCTAACTTTAATTACTTTCTCTCCCTCAACTTTGCAATTAGCTGATGTTGCTACAAATTTTTGTCACATACTTAATCTATATAGTGTTTTTGGCCAGAGTGCAGTTCAAATCTGTGAGCCGGGCCGCTATCTGTGCCCAGAGGTGACGCCGTCCTGGTGGTGGTCTTTGAGGAGTATGTGGTGGCCAGGAGTTGCCTCATGAGGGTTATTTTCAGTGGCCCAGCGGCTGCCTGTCTCTCTTCCATTCCTCTCCAGGTTCACGTTTGTGTAGACAGATTCTGCACCAGGAACCCTGTGAACACTCGGTTTCCTAATCCTCTGACACCCACAGATACGATCCCACTCAACACACACGTAATACCACTGAGTTCCAGAAGGATTACGTAATTTAGCCAGCTGAAAGAGCCAGTGTTTTAACCCTGGTGTTGTCTGGCATTGGCAGGGATGGGGGTAGGGGGAGCTGCACCCTTCAGGGGAACCATAAACCAGGCTCCTCTAGGAGAAGAGTCTAAGTAAGCAAAGAGAAAGAACCTCGAGTGTTAAGTGTAGAGATTTTGGAAGCGAATGGATAATATCCAGCCACACTGAATAAGATAATATTGCAAAAATGTTCTCACTCTGGGAGCTTAAATTTGTGGTTTCAGATGTCAAAATAACACCCAAGTGTCCTGCAGGCAGCAGAATATCCATCATTAATGACAACATGGAGCAAAGTGTGTGCAGGATGAAGCGTAACCCAGGGCAGGAACTGAACCACCTGAGAAGTCTCTACCATCCCCCCAAGTCCATTTCCAAATGTGTGGGTGAAGACTCTGGGACTGGACCATCAGGCACTCACTGCACTGATCTGGACAGTGACAAAGCTGGAGCAGACTCTAGTTCTCTTGGACTCCACACTCCGGGTCCTCCCTGTGGCTCTGCCCCTGGGGTACAGGCGTGCTGCCCCCTTGCCCAGTGTGAGCCCTGGAGCGGCAGATCCTTCCGGTCCAGGCAGTGGTTTAACCTTGGATCTTGGGTGGATGCCCCCGTGCCCTGTAGCACACCCAACCCCATACACACCCTAAAGGCGCTGTGGTGAGACCACCGTCTCTCCGGCCAGGAGCATTTTCAAGGCTGTGGGAAGAGAACCTCCGCCCCACTTGGCCTCAACTGTTGCTCACAGTTTGCCATGTTTGCATCTCCGATTTTTGATGAACAGCAAATTCTAGATACCTTGATATCCCCTCCCATATTTTCACATGGCTTCCAAACAACAAGAACTCAAGTAAGCACAAAGCTGCTGCTCCACTTACTAAGTCAGCACTGCTTCCCTCGGATGCTGGTATGACCTGGTGCTGGGTGGCTGAGCCTCCAGCCCGTCCAGTCTGACCTGGTCTGCGCGAGGGGTCGGCTCTTCCTCCCGTGCTTCTCGCACAACAGCAGTAGCCATGCTTGCTATGGCTTGTTGGGAGACACAGTTTCAGTTCGTGTCAACTCTCACTGCTCATTGAGAGACCTTGTTATATTAATGGGCTCCTCCCATAGAGGGTGAAGGCAGGCGGGGCCAAAGTGGGTGAAGCAGACAGAGAATTCAGTTCTGAAAAATGCAGACACTAAAGGAAGACATGGAAAAATTTTGAACATTTAGGTTAGAATCTTCCAGATAAGAATTGCAAACCAAGAAACCCCAAAGTTAGCTGAGAATTAGAAGACTGAATGGCAGCAAAAACCTTGTGAATTCTCAGGTGAAGTGTGCCTGGGCTCTGATATCCCCCATTAAGGTCTTGTTTTGGGGCTCCTTGTCCTCATGGATAGTTCTTGCCTGAATTTCTGCTTTATTCTGTTTGATTATGCGATCATAAATATCCACTGCATGACGCTCCGAGTGACCTCTTGCCAAGGAAATGGCTTTTTAAACTAGTGAATCACATATTTACACAGCACTTCCTTCTGTTCCATCTCTTCATTTCCATGTAAAATATTTCAGATGACATTAAGTGTTGCCTGAAATTGTCATGGGAAAACCCCAGCAAAGTGCTTAGAAATATCTGCATATTCAGGAAAAATCATTTGCCAAGTAATAACACACAAGAGTGCGTAAATCACGTGGCAAGAAGGAAAAGGTTACATTCTAGTCTCATCGGCAACAGCTGCCATAGCTGAAAAAGAGAAAAACCAATACATTAAACACTGTTTGATTTTTAAGGTGAAACAAAGCAGAAAGTTTCCAATTAAAGTTTTTTGGCAGTGCCCCAATGTTCATTTTTACATAGAAGGATTTTTTCTTGGACGTGAGGTTTCCAGCACAGTCCATCCATCACACGCAGAACTCAGGGTGAGGCTGGAGGAGGAGTGTGGATGAGGGAGGCTGGGCGATTTAGGTCTGTGTTGTAGCTCCTGTGTCAGGGAAGATGGGATTTATAGTCAAATGACCCAAATTCCAGCATCTTAGGCCAGGTAAAAGCTTGTTTCTCTCTCACATAAAAATCCAGAGGGAGGCAGTCTGGGGGTAGTACTGATCTCAGGAATCTTGGCTCTTTCCAGTTTGTGTCCTGCCCAGAACCTGTGGCCCTATGTGCTCCTGCACAGTGGCTGGGGAACCAGTTGTCCTGCAAGCAATCAACACAGCAGGGTGAAGGAGATGAAGGCATTAGGGAAAGGACATGCAGCCTTTCAAAGCTATTTTCATTGATGTGTAATACACATCTGAAAAAATGCACAGTCAAAATGTACAGCTTCATAGTTATAGAAACCATGCTTACAGAATCACTATAGCAACCAAGAAGTAGACACCTGAGGGTCCCCCAGCACCCCTTCTTTCTTCAAAGATAGCTACTGTCCTGCCTTCTTTCCCCATTCTTGAATTTTATGGAAATTGAATCCTACAGTATTATTTTTGAATCCACCCTCTTTCTCTTAAAAATTTACTTGTGACATTCATCATGGCAGTATATATAGCTACAGCTAATTGGATTTCATGGTGTAAGCAATTTGTTTATTCTCCCTTTGGGTTGTTTTTAACTTGGGGCTCTGGGAATTGCACTAAGATGAGCAGTCTAGTTCTCACTTCCGATGCGCTGTGTGCTTCTGCTGGGTGTGTACACTGTAGGAGTCGAAGTGACGTACATGTTCACCTCCCAGGCTGCGAGCGGGTTTCCAGGCACTATGTACTTGTTAGTGCTTGGTGTTATCTTTTTAGTTGTAGCCATTCTCCTGGATGTCTTTTTTAATAGTTTTTTTTCCTGTTGTTTTGTTTTCATTTCAGTGATTAATGATGAGGTCGAACATCTTTTCTTATATTTATGGCCTTTGGGATATTTTCAATAGCAAAATGCCTGTTTATTAAATTTCTTGCCCACTTTTCTGTTGTGTTGTCTTTCTCCTATTGATTTTCTGGCGTTCTTAACATATTCCAGATACCAATCTATTGTCAGCTGAATATGCTGCATACATTCTGCCCAGACCATAGCTTGGCATTTTTTACAATGTTGTAATTTTTTTACTTATGTATGTTTCCAATATATGACAAATACATTCATCATAGGGAGTTGATACATGTTCTGATTATACCTGAGTCCTTTTTACTTCTCCTGGTCTTTCTATTTTCATGCACAGAAGATTGTAATTTAAATTCTATTTATTTTGCCTTTTTTTTTTTTCATTTCATTTACTTTTTCCCTGCCCTGAGATCAGGAAGACACTAATCTCTCTTATGTGCAAGAAGCTTCACTGATTTCATCTCACTCTTAAATTTAAAAGCTACTTGAAGTAATGCCCATGAATGCTGTGAGGTGGAGATAAAGCTGTTCTGCTTTTCTGTGTGATTACAAACTTGACCAAGACGATTCACAGGAAGAACTTCCTCCCCTCTGCTCTGCAGTGGCAGGTGGGCCTCCGTGTACGGGCGGGTCTGTCTCGACCGCCCGCGTCCCGCTCCATTTGTGCATTTACCTGACCTTGCAGCAGCGCCACGCTGTCTTAATCACGGGAGCTCTATCTCCAGTCTCTGTATATGGCAGAGCTGTCACGATGTCTTTTCGACAGGGTCTTCATTCATCTTGCTTTGTTCTTTTCTATATAAAATTTAGAATCGGTTTATCGATTTCTACAGAAAAACCTGTTTGTATTTTGATCGCACTGCAATCAAATTTATAGATAACCTGGGGAAGATTCTCACCTTAAACATATTAAACATATTAAGTTTTATTTTTTAAGTGTATCTACTTTGATTTTTAAACTTTGTCTTAATATTTTAAAGTTTCCTATAGTCTTGCAGACTGCTGTATGAATTTCTAAATGGTTGCTTTCTCTGAGCTATTGTAAATAATAGCATTTAAAATCATATTTTTAAAATTTTTGTTGCAGTGCAAGAAAATGAAATTGATTTTTGCATATTAACCTTGTAACCAGAAACTTTGATAAATACACTAATTTTAATAGTTTATATGGAGATGCCGAACTTCATCCTGCCTTTTCTAACCTGAAAAAAAAGTTTATATGTAGATTTATTGAGATTTATTTCTTATACACTCGTATTATTTGTAGAAAAGACAGTTTGATTTTTCTTCTTTCTAGTTTATTTTCCTTTTCTAATTTTATTATATTGTAATTTATTTTCCTTGCTTTGAAGTGTTGGAAAGAACATCCAGCATGATGTTGAACTGAAGGGTGCTAGGAGGTATTTGTTTTGTCTCATTTAGGATCACAGAGGGCAAGATTTCAGTATTTTACCAATGAGCATGAAGTTTGTCTTAGGTTTTTGTAGGTGTCCTTTTATGAAATTGAGAAATTCCCGTCTATTCCTTATGAAAATAAAGGGAAACCAAGCAAACAAGGAAAGCAAGGAGTACTTATTCAGAGCTCGCTGTAGTAAGGGAGGCGACCACCACTGGCAGGCTCGCGGGCAGGTGGGGAGGCAGGTGGCTTGATGGAGCTACAGACCGAGGAGGTTCTGATGCCCAGACGGGGGGCCGGGGCTGGAGGAGGCCGCTCACTGGTTTCCGAGGGATGGTGTCCTACTGGCTGGGCAGGGTGTGCTTGATTCTTTGGCTGTTCTTAAATTGGATACTGATTGGGGAAGCTATAAGTTGTTAACTGAGTTCTCACCATCTTGCACTGGTAGTTACAGGTGTTATTCTTTGTCCTCCTGGGCTGTTACTAGAGATAACGGTCGGTAGGATTTCCTACATGCCTGACTTCCAGCAGCTGACTTCCTGGCTGTGTATCCCGGGAAAGCCTTGGTTTCCTGGCCAGGGTGCTACAGGCTGTGGGTTAAAGGTTTCTGGCCATTTGTGCATTGGATATTCAGTCTTCCACCTGATTTCTAGGAATAATTACTATGATTGTTTAAAAACCATGAGAATGTATTTAATTTCATCACTTTTTGTTTGTATTGGGTTCGCTATTAGTTTTTCTTTTATTCTGTTAATGATTTCAGAAATTGATTTTCAAATGTTGATTCTATTTGTTAATCCTGATAAAAATCTCAATTTGGTATTGATGAATTATTTCTTTTTTACACCGCTGTGTTCAGTCTGCTAATGCTTGGGTTAGGATTAAAGATATCCACAAATGAAATAGAACTGTAATTTTTCTATCTTGGAATGTCTTTGTAATATCACATAATGGCCATATTCTGGTATCAGAATTAAAGTATTCTCATAATGAGTTGGATAATGTATCCACTTTTTCTATTCTCTGAAAAATTTACATAAGAGATACATTTGTTTTTCTTAAATACTCAGTAAAACTCACTGGTAAAGACATCAGATTCTGAGGTATTAATTGATGACTAAATTTGATAGATATGAAATGATCAGATTTCCTGTTTTTCTTATGTCAGTTTTGATGAGTATTTAAAAAATTATTTTGGAATCATAATAGATTTAGCAGAAGTTTAAAAAATGTACAAGCAGGGGCTGGGGATTTAGCTCAGTGGTTAGAGTGCCTGGTTAGCAAGCACAAGGCCCTGAGTTCAATTCCCGGCACCAAAAAAAAAAAAAAAAAAAAAGTACAAGCAGGCTCAGTTTCTCCAATGGTAACATTTTGCAGAATTTCAGTACATACAAAATCCAGGAAATTGGCAGTGCGAGGATCCATACAGCACATTCGCGTTTCTCTGGTTTTGTGTGCGTGTTGTATGTGTGAGCACATATTTGATGCAGTGTTACTGTCTGTGTAGGTTTGTGTGGTCTCCTCCATAAGCAAAGTAACTGTCCCCTCGCTGCAAGCTCCTGGGTTCAAACCTTGTACAGTTCCCCATCTGCTTCCCAAGTCCCTAACTTCAGGGTGGCCCATTCTTCATCACTATCATTTTGTTACTTGAAGACATATACTACTCAACCCTTTGAGGTTTTTTTTTTTTCACTCAGCATAGATAAAGTGCTTTAATTAAATAGAACAGTGGTACCTCGGTTGTTGAACTCAGTTTGTTCCAAATTCATGTTTGACGTCACCCATTTGTGTCCTTGACGAGATGTGAAGCACGGCTCACTCCCGGCCGTACAGGTTTTTCAAGTTGGATTTTCAGCTGGCCTATAAAGCAAAGTTGTAAACACTGAGGGGATGCTTTTTGAACTTTGCTGTTCGCGGACTGGGAAGTTTGAGCTTGGAGCTGTTCGACACCTGAGCTATCACTGTGCTTAAAATGTGGGAGCAGCTTTGGAACAGGTTTGTGGACTTCAAGAGAGCTGGTAAAGTCCAGAGCACACTGTGAACACGTGTCAATAGACGCTCGTGGACTGTGCTGATGATGTAGCTGGTGTGAGTCACCGCAGGAGAGGACCAAGAGAAAGGAATCCTTGTCACATAGTGGCAGGAAGTTCATGGAAGAAAATTTCCTTTTTGGAAGAAGTGATGTTGATAAGATTTCCAAGACAAGTTTTGAAGGCACTACTTTGTATTGTCTGGTTTCTTTTAGTGAAATGTGAGAAGACAGAGCTAAATTGAGAGACGGGCTGTCAAACTGAAGGAAGCCAGACCTGAGGGTTTGAAGTGGTCTCGGCTTATCCAAATAACAAACAATGCTAAAATTAAGAATCCTTGTACATTGTCAGTGGGAATGTAGAGTAGTACAACCACTGTGGAAATCAATGTGCACATTCCTCAAAAAAACTAAAAATAAAAGTTCTATTTGACCCGGGTATGCCTATTCTGAGTATCTTACCCAAAGAATTAAAGGCATCATATTACAGTGACATATACATAGCACATGTTTATATCAGCACAATTCACAATAGCTAAATCTTGGAGGCAGGCTCTGTTGCTATCAATAGATGAGTGGATAAAGAAAAGTCATATATACCTACAATGGAGTACTACTCAGCCATAAAAACGATAAATTTGAGTCATTTGTAGGCAAACGGATGCATCTTGAGACCATAAGTCTAAGTGAAATAAATCAAACACAGAAAGTTAAGTATTTTGTGGTTTCTCTTATATAAGAAGCCCAATGTATAAATAATTTAAAGAGCAAAATGAAAGATAGGATGATAGGAAATAGGAAGGTAGACTTTGTGGAAATGGAAAGGGGATCTAAGGACGGAGGGGTGAAAAGGACGGAGGAGAAGGGGAAGTAAAGAGGATTAAGATGCACTATGGGTATGTGCCAGTTCTCCATGACGGATGTATTCATTATGTGTCACAAACATGGAAAGAGTGAGTGAGTGGGGGGGGGAGAAGAAATGGCTCTGAACAAAGGCAACATGCAAGTGTTCTTGGGAAAGTGGGCTCTAAGAAGAAAGCTGGTCGTGTGGCTGAAAGATCAAGTTTCCTCAGACTACTGTTCAGTCAGGTGGAATCCCTTTAACTGTTTTGATGATGTGACCCATAGATTTTCTCAATCAAATAATAAGGAATCTAGGAAGTTTAAACACATTATATCTTTGTAGAAACCCAAGATAGAGAAGGGGTCATCTCAAGGAGATGTGGGGCTGTAGCTTTCTTCCTACTGGAGTGAATATCGAGAAGACACAAGGAGACTCATAGTTTTTGGAAAAGAGTTGTATTTGTAGAAATATCAACGGCTTAGATTGAGGAGGCCAGAGACAGCTTGGGGTCAGAAGTGGCTCCTGCTGGAAAGCAGACTGTCGCCCAGTTGTAAGCACACCCAGCCTTTCACAACAGAGGGGAGATGGCCAGAGGAGCCGACGGGAGCCCAGAATCACCTCAGACTACTCAGGGAGCCTCCAGGACCTGCCCACCTGGATTCCAGAACTGGTATGGAGTGTGCAGCAGGAAGATTCCTGTCTTGTTACTTCATGGTCTACAGATCCTGATGAATGATACTGTGTGTGAGCATTTACCCGGAGCAGGTCCATCTCTACCGGAGTTTGAACATCTCGCCTTGGGGGAGATGGAGGACCCACAAGTTGGCGGTGGAGGTCTGCCAAGACCAGGTGAGTGGACTGGGAAGCAGCCACCTCTGCCTGCTCAGCTGAGCCTTCAGATGAGAATGTTCCGGCCAGCAGCTTGAGGGCAAGATTAGGAGTGACCTTGAGCCAGAGGCAATATAATAAACTATCTATGGACTCCCTCCCCCCAGAGCGAAAGGTGATAAATGTGTGTGTTTTTAAGCCACCAAGTCGTGTAGTTCCTTCTTACGCAGCAACGAATAATGCACACAATAGGATTCAGCACTTGGAAGACATTCCTTGGTCTTCTTGGTGCTTTTGTTTCTGCTGAGAAGTTTTCTGTGAATCTTATGGTGGCTTCCGTGAAGGTGAATTTTCTCTTTGATTCGGTTTTCATAACCTTACTATCAGGTTCTTGGTGTGCAGATCAGTGTCCTAGGCTGTCCTACAAAGGCTTGCAATGACAGACAGTTATTCCTTCACTGTTTTCTGAGGCTGGAAGTCTGAACTAAGCATCACTGAGGCAGAACCAGGTACAAGATGAGCTGCACTCTCCAGCGGCTCCAGGGAAGAACCTTCCTTGGGCCTTTCAGCTTCTTGTGGCCCGAGTTCGCAGGGCAGCGGCAGCATCGCTCTGATCTCTGCTTCCTTCTTCACGCGGGTTTCCCTGAGTCTATGTCCTCTCCCTTCTTTTCTTTTCGTTTTTCTTTTGTAAATCCAGACATTGGATTTATGCTGGGCCCTAAATCCTTGGTGATTTCATCTTGAGAACCTTAATTATATCTGCAAAGACCCTCTTTCCACAAAGGTCACATTCGGAGGTTTTGGGTGGATACGAATATTTTGGAGGGCATTGTTTAGCCATTAGTGAGTGCTGACTTCATTTATCATAGTTGAGATCCGTTGGAATTCTTGAATCTGTATTTTATGCCTTTCTTCAGTATTGGGAAAGTTTCAGTAATTATCTCACTTCTTTAAATACTGGTTTTGCCCCTTCTTTCTCTTTTGTCACCCTGAGACTCCAATGGGATCCATAGTATTCTTTCTCATTGTATGTTCTAATTTATGCTTCTTTTGTGTTTTATACTCTGTTGTTTACTCACGTTTCATCTGGATGTTTTCTTCTGACCAATGTTCACATTCATTAATTTTCTCTTTGGCTATATCCAATCTGCTTTTAAGCACATCCTTTAAATTCTTAATTTCAATTGATTGCTATTTCATTTTAAGAAATCTTCACTTTTTGTTTCATTTAATTGCAAACGTTTTGAAGTTTAAATTTAGAGCCCTGAAAATATTCAACCTATTTATTTAAGGTACTTTATCCTGAACTCTGTTTTCTAGAGCTCCTGGGGTGTGCAAGAGTTACCTCATTTCTCTGGCTTTCTCAGTCTGTCTCAGATGCGTCCCAGATTTCCCTTGCTGTGTGTGAGGCACTGTGTGTGAGGCAGAATTTCCATTTCTGCATATGCAAATTGCAGAAATGGCACAAGAATGAGAAATTATCTTTTCTCCAGAGGAGATTTCCTGTGTGCTTATGGTTGGGACACCTCTAATACTAGTGACGGGGACTGTGCTTGGCTGGCTTTCCTTCTTGTTGGGGCCGGTGCGTTTCAGTGTCACTGTTAATCACAGGCTCTTGTTTGGGGGCTGCAGCTGAAGGTGTGTGTTTTCCGAGCTCCTTCTCCTGGGAGTCTGGGAATCCAGTGTCTGTGCAGCTGTCCTATGAGGCTGCGAAGAGCCCTGCTCAGCATCCTCCTCCCTGCCGATTTTTCTGATTGGAACACACCCTTGGGAAAGGCAGCTCACAATGCTGGGCCTTTTTCTTGGGGAATATTTTCTAGGCCGGCACTGTTAAATGCTCACTGATTATTTAGCTCCACAATATCTGCACGTAGACTTAAATTTGTCTGGATTTTCTCATTTTCTCAGTGGGATGTTATTTTGATCTAAGGTATCATTATCAGAAAGAAGAGTCTTCCTAGGTGGCTGTATTTTAAGGAGAGTTTCTCAAAATTGAAATATTCTCAGCATCTACAGATTCAAGCCACACTGTGCCCTGTGGGAGGCTGGGAATGTTATGTGCCTAAATAAAACAGGAGCTCCCTGTATGGAAAAGGCCCACCTCAAACCTGTCCATAAGAAGGTTCTTGATCATTTTGTAATATGAAAACATGACTATCACCTTGCTTCTCAGGGCTGAGCCACAGCACTTTTTCTTTTTTTGCCATACTGCAAATGGAACCCAGGGGTGCTTTACCGCTGGGCTATACCTCTAGCCCTTCTTCCATTTTCTTTTGATACAGGGACTCACTAAGTGGCCCAGGCTGGCCTCAAACTTGCGATCCTCCTGCCTGAGCCTCACAAGTAGCTGGAGTATACACAGTGTCTGGCTCCTTGCCACAGCTCTTACTGGATGATTCGAAGTTTGCAGTAGAAAGATGAAACTGGGAGAAAGCACATCATTACGCAGGTGTCGATCGCACTGATTTAAGGTGATATAGCTGCAGAAAGAAGTATGTATATCTTTTGTAAACTGGCAACTCCTTAAATAGTAGAAGCCTCATTTGCAGGGTAGATGGCAGAAAAAACGAGGTTCTATTGTTCATCTTTGGGAACATCTGATTGTCTCTGTCCCGAGCTACCGCTTGGGGGTCCTGGAGACTGGGCTGCCTGCCTCTCTCTCCTAAGTTCCCTGATGCAGAATATGGGTGATAATTCATGTGGACAAGGTGTGTGAGGGTTAAATGGGGGAAAGTAG